>ML357918.1:0-145839 GCA_005239505.1 Nicotiana paniculata | reverse complement strand
TACGTGATGTTCAAAATATATTTTCCCAAGTACTGCTCTTTCAAATATCATCATTTTGCAAGAAAAATGTTTTTCAAATGCACTTTCGGAAAGAAGTCCTTTAGACATAGCTTTTCCTGGAGATAATTTCTTTTCAGCTACACTTTTCAATATATATATATATATATATATCTTTCGATTTAAATCTGCTCAGTCATAAAACTACCGGAACTCAGTCCGCCACTCAAAATTAGTCATGCAATGCAGTACAAGGTGGAAAGCTTCCAGATCTCTGTCCGTAGTCCAAATTTAAGTATACGATGCAGTACAAGGGAAAGCTCCCGGATCAATGTCCGTAGTCCCAATTTAAATATGCAAAGCAGTACAGGAGGAAAGCTCCCGGATCTCTGTCCGTAGTCCCAATTAAATATGTGATGCAGTACCGGGGGAAAGCTCCCGAATCTCTGTCCGTAGTCCCAATTTTAATATGTGATGCCTTATAGGGGGAAAGCTCCCAGATCTCTGTCCGTAGTCCCAATTTAAATATGTGATGCACTACAGGGGGAAAGCTCCTGGATCTATGTCCATAGTCGCAATTTAAATATGCAATGCAGCCACTCAGGAAAACAACCAGAATGCGACAGAAAACAACATATATTGCCACAACCGGCGCGAAATCAAACAAGGCCGAACACAACGTGCGATGAGCAAATCAATACAAAGGCTTAATTCACAAAAGTAGTAACCACTCGCTCATAACAAGTAGCCACTGAGAGGAATGCCAAACACAAATAGAGAACAACATAACGAGGGGAAGACAAGACAAATATAGCAACGATTCTATACATTCAAGTTCGCAACAAGGAACCAAATCATCCCAGCAAGGGAATCAGCTATAACCAATCTCACTTAGATAATTAGCTTCATTGAATAAACTCAGTTTGAACAATGCTCAGTAAATAGACAACATATGAAGGAATACATAGCATAACGGTAGGAAAAACAAAGTCTTCATTTAAGTCAATTAAGATCATATAGGAAACAAGGAATGCTAAGCAAGTACTTCTAACTTGATCAGGAGGAGATTAGACTAGAAATCAAGAATTCAGATATAACAAGTTCAATTCATATATGGGGAACATAAGGACCCAAAAATCCCTAAAGGGCAATCTATTTGCAAATAAGTTCGAGTACACAATCGTCACCTCGCGTACGCGGACTACAATCAACATAGAAGACTCAATCCTAAGGGGTAGTTCTCCCACACCAGGTTAAGCAAGATACTTACCTCAAAGACGACAACCCGGTACTCAAAAAAAGACTTCTCGGGCGGGAAGGCCTCCGGACGGCTCAAAATCAACTAAAACAACTTCAAAATACATATAAAACGTATAAGGAACGATTCCGAATAATAAAGTTTCAATCTTTGCAAATATATAAAAATTCGACCCAAAAGTCGACCCCCGATCCCGCACCTCGGAAACCGACATATTTTACAAATTCCGATTATCCATTCCGATACGAGTTCACGCATACTAAATTTATCCAATTCCGATAACATTTGGTCATTCAAATCATGAATTTTTATTTTTGATGTTTTCTTTCAAAACCCACAATCCCCTCAACCCAAACACAATTTAAATGATAATAACAAGAATTAATTCATGAAATATATTTAATTCTAGTGGGAGAACATTTACCCATTCGATTTGTGTGAAAATCCCTCAAGGAATCGCCCAAAACCGTGTTCTAGAAGTCAAAATATGTTTAAAATGGTGAAACCCCCGATTTTGGAAACTTATAATCTGCCCAGGCTTTAAAAGCATCGTGATCGCGGGGATCGAGGCACGATCGCGTAGAAGGAAAATGAAGCTGGATTAAAATGCCCTACGCGATCGCGAACAGCTTATGCGATCGCGTATGAGCAGTAAGTTGGCTTCTGCGATCGCGGACCAACTATTGCAATCGCAGTGAAGGAATTTACTGGGCGAGTCAGACATTCTATGCGATCGCGGATCCTTCTATGCGATCGCGGATCCTTCTATGCGATCGCATAGAAGGAAACCAGATGACAGTTTTCAGCAGTTCAAAATTGGGAAAATGGACCCGGAACCTATCCGAAACATACTCGAGCCCTCGGGGCTCAAAACCAAATATACACACAACCTCAAAAACATCCTACGGACTTATTCGAGTAATCAAAACACCAAAATAACATCATAAGCAACGAATTAAACCTCAAAATCAATGAAATTTCTCAAAACTTCTTTAAACATTATTTTTTTTGCATTTAAGGTCCAAATCACGTCAAACTAAGTCCGTTTCTTACCAAATTTCACAGATAGCACATGTAAGATATATCGAACCTGTATCGGGCTCCGGAACTATGATATGGGCCCGATATTACAGGTTTCACCTCAAATTTCATTTTCAAAAACTTTTATAATTTTTCCAAAAATAATTTTCTTTAAAAATTCATTTCTCGGACTTGGGACCTCGGAATTCGATTCCGAGCATATGCCCAAGTCCCATATTTTCCTACGGACCCTCCGGGACCGTGAAATCACGGGTCCGTTTACCAAAAATGTTGACTGAAGTCAACTTTATTTAAATTTCCAATACAAAATTATTATTTTTTTCACATAAAGGCTTCTCGGCTACACGCCTGAACTACGCACGTAAATCGAGGTGAGATAGAAGGAGGTTTTCACGACCTCGGAACACAAAATTAGCTAGAAATATACGGGATGACATTTTGGGTCATCACGCATAACAACTGGAACCTGACCAATATGATCTCACTACTCTGGAGTGTAGATGGTGGGAGTCTAAACTCCTCCCCTGATCTGTGAAACAACTGGTGCATTAGAATCAACCCTGCCTGAGTCAATGTACCACTTATACTCAAACCTGCTCAGGTTTCCTTAAATTCGGGGTAGTGACAGGCACCCCCCCCAGTACCTGTCCCCCAACTAGAACTACTGGCGACTCCTCAATGGCTGCTCTGGTAGGCAGCTTAACTGCGGCACGTGCTCCTCGTTGGCCCCTATCTCTGACCCTTGCGAAACTTGCTTCGGGGTAACATCATCAGGAACCGTTGTTCGTGTCCTCACCATCGGTGAGATAATGGAACGATAACTTCAAACTTTAAGATCAATAAACTCGCACGATAGGAATGAAGGAAGTGAAATTGTCCTAATAGCTCCGTAGACTCTCGAAGATAAGTACAGGCGTCTCCGTACTGATCCGCAAGACTCTACTAAACTCGCTTATGACTCGTAAGACCTGTGAACCTAGAGCTATGATACCAACTTGTCACGACCCAAATTTCCCCCTGTTGGGTATCGTGATGGCACCTAGTCTTAGGGGCTAGGTAAGCCTAACAGTTACTGAATAACAACAATAATAAAAGAAGGCTAGAAGTCTCGATATAAAATCTCAACAGAATGTACAAACTTTCCCAAAACCGCTAGTACAAGTCATAAGCTCTACGAATATTCTACAACTTCTAAGTACAACTGTTTGGAAGTAGATACATGTCACAACCCCAAATCCTAACCGGCCGTGATGGCGCCTATCGTGGAACTAGGCTAGCCGACTACCGCGTGTTCACATTTCCTTTTAAAAATCCCATTTAAGTTTCAAGAAATTCATAACAATATGCAGAAAGTTCTTAATATAATAGGCAAATTTTATATACAGCACGGCCATCCCCAAAACCCGGAGCCAACATGTCATGAGCATCTAGTGAAATAAGCCAAAATAAAGTATTGTGATACAAAACTCCGAATCAAAGCTAAATACAACAGGAAGGGAAAACAGAGATGTTGCGAACGCTGAACATCTACCTCTCTATCCCCACGATCAGGATCCGCTGCGATATATATATAAAAAAGCTAACGCTCGATATCTGCTCCTGAATCTGCACACAGAGGTGCAGGGAGTAATGTGAGTACGCAAACTCAGTAGTAATGGAAATAAATCAAGTCTAAGTAGCAAGGAATCACATAAAAATCAATGTCATCAAGTCACAATATACACAACCTTACTTTCCAATAGTATACATAGATATACAAAATCGTCATGCCTTAGAAATCAACTTCACAAAAGTCCTTAAAACAATGCACATTTTTAACAATTTTAAAACAAAGATTTGGTATGCCGATGAATGTAGTAAAATCATAAGTAGCCCCACGGGCAAAAACATGTTTCATAATTAGCCCCTCGGGCATGCCTCACAATCCCTCAGCACCTCACAATCACTCAGCACCTCACAGCCACTCATGTCTCCCAATCACTCAATCACTCGCACTCGGTGCGCTCACCTGGGGGTGTGTACAGACTCCGGAGGGGCTCCTTCATCCCAAGCGCTAATATCACTCAGCACCTCACCATCACTCTTGGCCCTCGGCCACACTCAGCACCTCACCATCACTCTTGGCCTCGGCCACACTCGGTGGAACCACTCGAAAAGCCCCTCAGGCGAATTAGTAAAACAGGGTACTCGACCCGAAACATCAGTTTAAATCTCAAAGTGGTGTAAATCATGCTGCGTTTCGAAAAATAGTATGCAAAATGATGCTGAGTGAAATCATCAACAAATAGTGAGGAAAAACAACAATAAAAAGCCCCCAAGGGGTCTAAACAGATCGGCACGAGGCCCCAAACACGGCGTATAGCCCAAATATTTCAACAATCTTTAGAATACGATTTAACATAAGGTTTTGAGTAAATATGCAACTCATTAGTTGTCGCGGAGAGGACCTAGTTCAATCCAAAAATCAGTACGCACCACATACTCGTCATCCGACATGTGCGCCTTTCTAAAATCAGTGAGAAAATATGTAGTCCGGGGTTCCATACCCTCATGACAAGATTTAAGACCATTACTTACCTCCACCGGGCCACAACACTAGTCCGCTATGCTTTTGCCCCTCAAATTAGCTCCTAATTTCTCCGAATCTAGCCAAGATCAGTTCAACATCATTAATATATACTCAAGGAACACAACCCAATCAAAAATTATCAATTTACACAAGAATCTCGAAATTCGGCCAAACTCGAGCCCCGGGCCCACATTTCGGAATTCGATAATTTATACATCATTAGAAACCTGGTCCTCCCACGATTCTATGCATACCAAAAACACTAAAATCAGACCACAATTGCCCACTCAAATCCTCAAAAGAAAAATAAATTTTCCATGCACCCTTCTTCCCCAACTTTGGCTAAATTTCCAGAATTTTTGTGGTTTAATCACTTAAGAATTGACATAGAAACGTGTTATGAAGTTGAAATTCTTACCTCCAGATGATTTCCCTTTATTCTCCTTCAATTCTCCTTCAAAAGCTCTCAAGTCCTCATGCAACAATGGAGAAAATAACAACAAAATCCGCACTTCCGGCCTTTTAAACATTCTGCCCAGCTAAAATAATTCCTTCACTGCGATCGCAAACTTTGGCACGCGATCGCGAAGAATAAACTTGCTACCCCATCAATTTACCTTAAGCTATCGCAGACAACCTCACGCGATCGCGATTTATCAAGACTTAAATCCACGCGATCGCAAACCATTCCACGCGATCACGAAGAACAAAGCTCAACTCAACCACTAACTCTACACGGTCGCAAACAAGACCACGCGATCGCACTGACCAAACACTCATACTCACGCGATCGTAAACCATTCCACGCGATCGCGATTAACAAAAATCATGCCTCATCAATTAACCCTACGCGATCGCAAACATCCTCACGCGATCGCGTAGAAGGAAACCAGAACCTTACACCAGCAGCAATCTGCCCAGAATTCAAGCCAAAAGTTGGTCCGTTAACCATCTGAAACACACCCGAGGCCCTCGGGGCCTCAACCAAACATACCAACATAACCCATAACATCATTCAAACTTAGTCGAGCCCTCGAAACACCAAAAACAACACGAAAACACCAAATTTTCCTCAAATTCAAGCCTTAGAACTTTGAAATTCCTAAAATTCGCCAACTACGCCAAAATCAACCAAAATACCTCCGATTAACCTAAAATTTTGTAGACATATCCAAAATAACATTACGAAACCATTCCAACCTCGATAGCCTATTTTCCACTGCCGACCGAAAATCGAATTCCATTCCGACCTCGATAGCCTATTTTCCACTGCCGACCAGAAATCGCCAAAAACTAACTTTCGCCAATTCAAGCCTAATTCTACTTCGGACATCATAAAAATATTCCGAACACACTCCCAAGTCCCAAATCACCTAACGAATCTATCCGAGCCATAAAATCCGCATTCCGAGGTCGTTCACCAATAAGTCAACTCTCAGTTGACTTTCTCAACTATTAGGCTACTTTAAGAGACTAAATGCCTCAATCCTCATCATGACCACTCTGAACACGAACCAACCGACCCAACACACATAAATGAAGCTGAACCACATAAATGAAGCAGAAACGGGGGAAACAGGGCTAAATTCTCGGAACGACCGGCCGGGTCGTTACAATACAATAGTGTATGAATAATAAATACAAAGAAGGTGACTCCAACGCCTGCGAACGCAGCAGCAGGTTACCTTGAGTCTCCTCGAAAATCATCCACATAGCTACTACAATATATACCTGGATCTGCACACAAAAATGCGCAGAAGTGTAGTAAGAGCACACCACAGCGGTGCCCAGTAAGTATCAAGACTAACCTCGGTGGAGTAGTAACGAGGACTAGTCAATACACCACTGGTCTACAAAATAAATAACATGAATATAGAAATGACCGAACGTTACATATATCTAAGACTTCTCAGGATAATCCACCACAATGACAATATAAAGTGGAAGAAAATTGCAGAAATCAATCACGAAACAACACAAAAATACACAGAAAGATGGACATCAAAACAAACTGAATCGAAAGGAAACACAATATAATAGAGGACACCGATAACTCAACTTTACGTCGGTTTGTTCACATCGGGACTTAGCCACTAAAATCCATAATTTGTAGAAATCTTTAAACAGCAATTCGTATGAAAAACTTTTGCAAATAAAATCATTTTAGTACGGAAGAGTTTACTTTGAAAACATACTTTCTCCAAAATTAGATATAAGTATAATTAATAGAGAGAATTACGTAAGACATAGTTTCTTCCAAACTACGAAGCTTTCCAAAGAGGTTTTCCCAATAAATGACTTCCAAATATCATTTTAGGCAAAACTAGTGCTTTTCAAATATACCTTCGATGTAAAAGTCATTCAAATATAGTCATTTCAAACCCATTTCTTTATCAATAATACTTTTAAGTAAAATCCCTTAATAAAAATCTCCTCAAGATTTATCCACCGAGACTCAATCCGTCACTCAAAAATTTCCATGCAGTACAGGAGGAATATCAAATCTTGCCAATAAATGCAGTAAATGGCAAACAATAATGACGAAAATAATAATACATAAATACGGCACGGAATGTCCCTTCATGCTAACATAACATAACATGGCACGGAATGTCCCCTCGTGCTAACCTAACATAACATGGCATGGAACTTCCCCTCGTGCTAAATAACATAAACATGGCATGGAATGTCCTCTCGTGCTAACATAACATAACATGGAACGGAATGTCCCCTCGTGCTAACATAACATAACATGGCACGAAATGTCCCCTCGTGCTAACATAACATAACATGGCACGGAATTTCCCCTCGTGCTAAATAACATAAACATGACACGGAATGTCCTCTCGTTCTAACATAACATAACATGGCACCAAATGTTCTCTCGTGCTAAATATCATAAACATGGAACGGCATTATCCTTCGTGCTTATTATCATAAACATGGAACGGAATGTTCCCTCGTGCTAAATATCATAAACATGGCACGACATTATCCTTCGTGCTTAATATCATAAACATGGCACATCATTATCCTTCGTGCTTCACACTCTTCCTTACCCAAACAATATCAAAAACAACAGTTTGGCAAGGAAAAACCAACAATATGACCCATAAATCACCACATCCCGGCAAGGGAGTAAACAATACAAACAATATCATTAACAGCATAACCAATAATAGAAACCACAACATCCCGGCAAGGAAGTCAACAGTACAAACGATATCATTCACAGCATAAGCAGTAATAGGAACCATCACATCCCGGCAAGGGAGTCAACAATAAAAAACAATAGCATTAACAACATAGACAGTAACAATAACCATAACATCCCGGCAAGGGAAATAGCTATAACCAATCTCACCTAAACAATTTACTTCATGGAATAACACTCGGCTTAAAACAAAAGTCTCAATAATAGGCAACATCAAGGAAATACCAATAACATAAATGTCTAACTATTAGACCTAAGTGGAAGTTAAGGGAATACTCATATAAATCACAATGTAAGACTCACGGGCATGCTTGACTCCAACGAATAAATGTTCCAACTACGGCTAGTCAACTATAAGGCTAGATGACACTAATTATAGTCAATTAGGCAAGCTTGGAAGAAAATATAACATGATGATAAGAGAAGTAGAATATTCAGTTAAGTCAAGTAAAGTCGAATAGCCAACGAAGAATCCAAAACAAGTAATTCTAATTTAACAGGAAGGAATGAAATTAACAACCAAGGATTCAAGTGTAACAATTACAAATCATACACAGGTAATATAAGAATCTACGAATTCTAAAGGGCAATCTAATTGCAAATAAGTACGAGCACACACTCGTCACCTCGCATACTCGGACTACAATCAACAAGGAAGACTCAATCCTAAGGGGTAGTTATCCCACACAATGTTAGGCAAGATACTTACCTCAAAGACGACAACCTGGTACTCAAAGATAGACTTCTCGGGCGGAAAGACCTCTGGACGGCTTACAATCAACTAAAACAACTTCAAAATACACATAAAACGTATAAGGAACTATTTCGAATAATAAAGTTTCAATCTTTAAAAAATCATAAAAATCGACCCCCCGGGCCCGCACCTCAGAACCTGACAAATTTAACAAATTCTGATTACCTGTTCCGATACAAGTTCACCCATACTAAATTTATCCAATTCCGATAACATTTGGTCTTTCAAATCATGATTTTTCATTTTAGAAACTTTCTTTCAAAACCCACAATCCTCTCAACCAAAACACAAATTAAATGATGAAAACAAGGATTAATTCATGAAATATAATTAATTCTAGTGGAAGAACACTTACCCAATCGATTTGTGCGAAAAACCCTCAAGGAATCGTCCAAAACCGAGTTCTAGAAGTCAAAATATGTATAAAATAGTGAAACCCCGATTTTGGAATATATTCTGCCCAGATATTTAATGAATCGCGATCGCGGAACATTGATTGCGATCGTGGAGAAGAAAAGAAAGGCTGTCCAGGCTTAAAGTACTGCGATCGCGGGGGAAGTAATGCGATCACGAAGAGGAACAATTGCCACTGGCCAAAACACTCTATGTGATCGCGAAGGCACGTGTGCGATCGCGTATGAGAAGTAAGTTGTCTTCTGCGATCACGGACTAACTATTGCGATCGCAGTGAAGGAAATTACTGGGCGAGTCAGAGACTCTATGCGATCGAGGATCCTTCTATGTGTAGAAGGAAACCAGAAGGTAGCATCAGCAGTGGCAAAATGAGGAAAATCGATCTGAAACCTATCCGAAACACATCCGAGGCCCCCCGGGACCCGGTCTAAAAGCGCGAACAAGTCTTATAACCTAACACAGACTCGCTCGAGGTTTCGAACCACATAAAACACACTAAAACGATGAATCAAACCCAAAAATCAAGGAAATTCCTCAAAACTTCTTTAAACATCAAATTTTGCATTTTTGACCCGAATCACGTCAAACCAAGTTCGTTTCATACCAAACTTCACAGATAACACATATAAATCATATTGAACCGGTACTAGGCTCCGAAACCAAGATACGAGCCTGATACCATAGGTTGCACATCAAATTTCATTTTCAAAAACCTTTATATTTTTCAGAAAAATAATCTTCTTTAAAAATTCATTTCTCGTACTTGGGACCTCGGAATTCGATTCCAGGCATACGCCCAAGTCACATATTTTACTATGGACCCTCCGGGACCGTCAAATCACGGGTCAGGGTCCGTTTACCAAAAATGTTGACCGAAGTCAATTTTATTCAAATTTCTAATACAAAATTATCATGTTTATCAGTGTTTCCCATAAAGGCTTCCCAGCTACACGTCCGGGCTGCGCATGCAAATCGAAGTGAGATAGAAGGAGGTTTTCACAATCTCGGAACATAGAACTAGATAAAAAAATATGGGATGACCTTTTGAGTCATCACATTAATATAGTTATACAGATACTAAGAATTCAACGAGGGTTTTTAATATGAATGGGAATATAGTTTATGGAGGTTTTGGAGACACCCTATAATTTTAGGTAACTCACAAAAAGTTAATAGTTAAAGAAAGTTTTAGGGTATTAACTTAAAAAATTAATAAGAAAAAATTTAATACTCCTTAATATTAATGAGTTTTTTTAAAGGAGTTGAAAGTGAACGAAATTAACTTAAAGAAGTTGGCAAAAGAGTTTTATTAGAAAAAAAAAAAGGATTCCTAGATCAAAAGGAGTTCATAGTGCTCAATGGATTCATATTCCTAAATATAAATGGAGTTGAACACTTCATATGAAACAAACTAAAAAAATTCAGTACTGCTCGTTTTTATGGAGTTGAAAGCTACGTAAGAAACTAACTAAAAAAAAATACTTAATACGCATACTCTTTTCTGCCAAAAGAAAAATAGTATAGAAAACCTGATAGTGAACAAAACATTCCTAGAGTGAATTGAAAGTGCTTGAATTCTAGAACGGAAAGGAATTAAGAAAATTAATATTATAACTGTTAAGGAAATAATTAAATGACAACCTCTTAATAACAGAGAATTAATAAAATAATTATTTCTAAATATTAGAAAAATAAACCAAAGTATATTTTGTCTAATGTGAAATCTTAAAAGAGTAGAAATGGCAAATATCATTTCATTAGGGCGTTCATGTTTTTAATAAGTACAGTCTTAGGATACGCGCTTTGCGCCCTAGATTAATAAATATAAAATTTTAAAGAATCACAATAATAATAGCGTGTTTGAGATATAAAACAAAAATTAAGTAAAACTATATAAGTTCATGAAATGATGAATGTTATTTTACCTCGTAATCCTCGTTGGCTTTGATCTTATCAGGATTTACCTCGATCCCCTTTGTGAAACCAAGAAACACAAGAATTCACTGGAGCCAACCCCGAATACGCATTTTTCAGGGTTGAGAATTATGTTATGCTTCCTCAGGATATCAAAGGTTTCTTGGAGGTGCTTTAAATGATCACATGCATTCAAAAACTTGAGCAACATATCATCTATGTATACTTTCATTGTTTTACCTATTCTTTTCTCGAACTTCTTGTTCACGAGCCTCTGATAAGTGTGTCACGATCCAATTCCATTGTAGGCCGTGACGACGCCCAACACCGTTGTTAGGCAAGCCAACATTGAACAAACTAGTGATTTCACATTTAAATAAATTACGAAGTGGATAACATTTCCTCTTTTGTTAAAAAGATTTAGAAATTTGCAAATGTAACATAATTAAAAGGAACCAAATGAGTATAAATCGTAATCATGTAAGCAAATCCAAAATCATAAGTCTACTAGTGTGTGTGCCAAGACCTGGTGTCACAAGTGTGTGCGCAATATAGTAGAATATACAAAAGAATACTAGCCTATTGTCTGAAAGAAAATAGACAGAAAAAAATATAACATAAGAAAGACTCCAGTTGCTGCAGAACGGCTCGGAAAGGCAGCTCAGAGTGAAGTCTCGAGATGGGGATCAAATCTGCGTGCCAGACTAGTAACCAGCCTTCCTCAGGTCCTGTACAATTAAGTACAAAACTGTAGCGTGAGTACATAAAAAATATGTACGCATTAAGTATCTAGTATAACCTCGAAGAAGTACTGACGAGGGATCGACTCCGACACTTACTAAGGGCCAACAATATGATAGTATGAGATTATAATTAAGCACGATATATAGAGATAACAATAAAATTTAGAACAAGAAATAACTGAACAATTCTTCACCATATTTAAGAACCCAAATCACTTCCTTCATTAAAAACAAATGATCTCTCAATAACGAATTTATACCAATTATAAAAGGGACTTCCAGTTCTATTATCACGCACAAATTACGCCGAGAACGTTCGGCCCAATCTAACATAACGTAAATTATGTGCACTGCCGAGGGTCGAATGGCACAAATCATAGATGCATCTATTAACTTGCCGAGGGGAACAGCCCGCTCCCATGAGAGTAGTGGAAAGAATTATCCCGCTCACGGGATATACTTGAGACGCGGTCAAATTTAAATTTATCAATAAATCATAACCCTTTCTTGATTCTTTTGAAAATAAAGACAATTCAACTTGAAGCTTTTAAATTCTTGAAAATCCTGAACTTAGTTCCATTTGATACAATTAACAAATATAATTAAATAACGATGTCCGCAAAGCATGGTGTAAACCTAAAACTACCCGAACATAAACAGGAATAGTAGCCACGTAGGGGCTCTCGTAACTTTGTGCGTACGTAGACCCCACACATAACAACACATATTAATTAAGTTCACTTATGGGGTAAATTCCCTCTTACAAGGTTAGAAAAGAGACTTACCTCATCTCAAAGCCTACTTCCCAATTCAAGAATGCGCTCAAACCTCCAAATTTGATGTCAAAAGACTCGAAACTAGTCAACTATTATATAAATAAATCAATTTATGCTCATAAGTTCATATCCCAACTATTAAAGTGATTATCCAACTCTAAGTGCAAGATTCCTAAAATTCACTCCTGGGCCCACGTGCCCGGATTCCAAAAATTTTCGAAGAATGTTGTTTCCCATAACCTTAGGAACATAAATATATGATTTTCACTAAGTTCCATAATCATTTTCGTTGTAAAATCCCATTCTTATCAAAACCCCAGGTTTTCGTCTAAACCCATGATTTCTACCAATTTTCATGTTAAAATATACCCATAATTTATGTATTAAACTCACATTAAGTGGGAATTACTTACCTCACAAAGCTAGGTCTAAATCCCCTCCTTAAAAGCTCTCAAATCTCCCAAGAGTGGAAGAAAATGTGCTAAAAATGGCCTAAGTCCGTATTAAATGACCCCTCACTGCCCAGCGACTTTCATACCTGCGGTGCCTTGGCCGCATCTACGGTCCCAAACCTGCGGAACAGCCATCACAGGTGTGCATTTCCCTCACCTAGCCAGTCTCCGCATCTGCGGACAGAAAAGGCCGCTTATGCGAGCCTAGCCGCACCTGCGACCACATCTCTCGCACCCGTGGTCACGCAGGCATGCCCAATATTCCGTTGGGGTGCCCTTATTTTCTTGCTTCTGTGTCCCTTGGCTCGCACCTGTGAGCCCTCACCTTCGGCTGGCCAAGCACGGGTGCGATTATGACAGATCTGGGGAGCTTCAGTTGTTGCTTCAAGATCCCAACTTGGTCTGAGCCTCGTCCAATCGACACTCAGGGCTCCGTGCGAACATACCCACAAGTCTGGAATCATAAAACGCACTCTCTCGCACTTTCGGAACGCCCGAAACAACATTAAAACTAAAAATCACACCCCAAAACCAATTGAATCAAACTTATGAGCTTCAAGTTCTTCAATTTACTCCCAATGCGCCGAAACGTACTTAAACTACTCGGAATGACACCAAATTTGGCGTGCAAGTCTTAAAAAATATTACGAAACTATTCCCGGTCTCGAAATTCCGTTTGGAGCTTGATATCACCAAAACTAGCTCCAAACCAAATTTAAAAAACTTCTAAAACTTTCAAAGAACCAACTTTCACTAGTAAGCGCCAAAACGGTCCCGCGTCATCCAAAACCCGATCCGAACATATGCCCAAGCCCGAAATCATTATACGAACCTATTGGAACCGTCAAATCCCGATTCTGAGATCGTTTACTCAAAATGTTGACCAAAGTCAAATATAGCATTTTAAGCCAACTTAAGGAACCAAGTGTTCCGATTTCAACCCGAACTCTTCCAAATCCTGAACCAACCATCCTCACAAGTCATAAAACAGTAAAAGCGCGTACTGGAAGTATTATTTAGGGGAACAGGGTTATAGAAAGCAAAACGACCGGCTGGGTTGTTACATTCTCCACCTCTTAAACAAGTGTTCGTCCTCGAGCGAGTTTAGATTCATACCTAGAGTGCTGAATAAGTGTGGATATTTGCTATACATCTCCTCCTCAGACTCCCAGGTCGCCTCCTCGACTGGTTGGCCCCTCCAATGAACCTTTACCGTGGAAATCCTCTTGGATATCAACTAGCGATCATGTCTAGCAACAATGGCACCTGGCTCCTCCTCATAACCCAAGCTCTCATCTAGCTGAATAGTGTTGAAGTCTAACACATGTGACAAGTCGGTGTGATACCTCCGGAGCATAGACACGTGAAAAATCGGATGAACTCCTGATAGGATGGGAGGTAAATCAAACTCATAAGCAACCTCCCCAACTCGCTTCAACCCCTCAAATGGGCCTGTAAACCTTGGGCTCAACTTGCCCTTCTTTCTAAATCTCATAATCCCCTTAATCGGCGAGACTTTCAAGAGAACCTTCTCGCCCACCATAAACGATAAATCACGTGCCTTCTGATCCGCGTAACTCTTCTGTCTGGACTGTGCTATGGAAGTCGCTCCTGAATCAAATTCACCTTTTCCAAGGCATCCTTCACCAAATCAGAACCATATAACTTAGCCTCGACGGGCTCAAACCACCAGATGAGAGAACGACATCACCGACCATACAAAGCCTCAAAGGGGCCATCTCGGTGATGAACTGATAACTGTTATTGTAAGCAAACTCAGCCAAAGGAAAGAACTGATCCCATTGTCCCCCAAAGTCAATCACACATGCTTTGAGCATGTCCTCCAGGATCTGAACTGTCCGCACTGACTGCCCGTCGTTCTGTGGATGAAACATAGTGGTGAGCTCTACACAGGTCCCCAACTCACTCTGTACGACTCCCAAAAATGCAAAGTGAATTGAGGGCCCCTATCTGATACGATGGAAATAGGCACACTGTGCAACCGAACTATCTCCCGAATATAAGTCTGGGCCAACCTCTCTGAAGTATAATTAGTTGAAACTGGAATGAAGTGTGCCGACTTGGTTAACCTGTCAATAATGACCCAAACTGCATCGAACTTCTGCAAGGTCCATGACAACCCAACTGCGAAGTCCATAGTAATGCGCTCCCATTTTCACTCCGGTATAGTCATCTGCTGGAGTAGGCCACCTGGACTCTAGTGATCATACTTAACCTGGTGGAAATTTAGGCACCTAGCTACATACTCAACTATGTCCTTCTTCATCCGCCGCCATCAATAATGTTGCCTCAGGTCACGGTACATCTTCGTAGCACCTGGATGAATGGAATATCGAGAACTGTGTGCCTCCTATAGAATCCTCACCCTCAAGCCATCGATATTATGAAAACATAGACGACCCTGGAATCATAGAAAACCATAATCGCTAATAGAAACCTCCTTGGCACCACCCTGTAGTACCGTCTCTCTGAGAACTGCCAAGTGTGGATCATCAAACTGCCGAGCCTTGATCTGCTCCAATAGTAAAGATTGGGCAACAACAAATGCAAGAACTCGGCTGGGCTCTGAAATATCCAACCTCACAAGTGTGTTAGCCAAGGATTGAATGTCTAAGGCTAGCGGCCTCTCCTCTGCTGAAATGAATGTCAAGCTACCCATACTCGTTGCCTTTCTTCTCAAGGCTTCCGCAACGACATTCGCCTTGCCCGGATGATAAAGAATAGTGATGTCATAATCCTTCAGCAACTCAAGCCATCTGCGCTGCCTCAAATTGAGATCCCTTTGCTTGAACAAATGTTGCAGGCTACGATGATCAGTGTAAACCTTACATGACACCCCATAAATATAATGCCTCCAGATCTTAAGAGCATGAACAATCACGGCTAACTCTAGATCGTGCACGGGGTAATTCTTCTCATGAATCCTCAGCTGACGTGAAGCATATGCAATAAACTCGCCCCTCTGCATCAATACACAACCCAAGCCAACGCGTGAAGCATCACAATAAACTGTATACATTCCCAAATCGGAAGGTAACACTAGAACTGGTGATGTGGTCAAAGTTGTCTTGAGCTTCTGAAAGCTCGCCTCACAATCATCGGACCAACGGAACAGAGCACCCTTCTAGATCAATCTAGCCAGTCGCCAAAGTGGGATGAGGCCAACTTTGAACTACCTCAATCTTCTTAGGGTCCACCTTAATACCCTCGCCTGATACAATATTCCCCAAGAATGCCACAAAATCTAACCAAAACACACACTTGGAGAACTTAGCATACAACTTCTGTTCCCGCAAGGTATGGAGTACCACTCTCAAATGCTGCTCGTGTTCCTCCATGCTACATGAGTATATCAACATGTCATCAATGAAGACAATGACAAACGAATAAATATAAGTCCTGAACACCCTGTTCATCAAATCCATAAATGCCGCTGGGGCATTAGTTAAGCCGAAGGACATCACCAGAAACTCATAATAGCCATATCTAGTATGGAAAGCAGTCTTCGGAACATCCGAGTCCCGAATCTTCAACTGATGATACCCTGATCTCAAGTCAATCTTAGAGAACACCCTAGCACCCTGCAACTAGTCAAATAAATCATCAATACGCAGCAACGGGTACTTGTTCTTGATGGTAACTTTGTTCAACTGGCGGTAATCAATGCACATCCGCATAGTCACATCCTTCTTCTTTACAAATAACACTGGTTCACCCCAACGTGATACACTTGGTCTTACAAAACCTTTTTCTAACAACTCTTCAAGTTGCTCCTTCAACTCCTTCGGAGCCATACGGTATGATGGGATAGATATAGGATGGGTACCTGGAGCCAAATCAATATAGAAATCAATATCACAATCCGGTGGAATGCCTGGAAAATCAGAAGGAAACACATCGGCAAACTCCTAGACTACTGGCACTGAATCAATCACCGGAGACTCTGCGGTAGTATCTCGAACATAAGCTAGATAAGCCAAACAACCCTTCTCAACCATATGTCAAGCCTTCAGAAAAGAGATCAACCGACTGGATGTGCTAACAGATGATCCCTTCCACTCCAATCTCGGCAATTCCGGCATCGCTAAAGTAACCGTCTTGGCATGGAAATCAAGGATGGCATGATATGGGAATAACTAGTCCATGCCTAGGATGACCTCAAAGTTGGTCATATCAAGTAAAGAAGGTCTGATCTAGTCTCATAACCACTGAATGTGACCACACAGGACCGATAGATCCGATCCACAATCATAGAATCTCCAACAGGAGTGGACACATAAATAGGAGTACCCAAGGACTCACGATGAATATCTAGGAAATGAGCAAACATAGATGATACATATGAATAGGTAGAACCTGGATCAAATAACACCGAAGCATCCCTACCGCAGACAAAAATAATATATGTGATCACGGTATCTGAGGCCACTGCATCTGGTCTGGACGGAAAAGCAAGGAATCTAGCTGGAGCGCCGGATGGCTGACCTCCCCCTACCTGACCTCCACCTCTAGGACGACCCCTACCCGTATGTCCTCCACCTCTGGGCGGTTGGACGGCTGGTGTTGAAATCATGAGCTGATGACCCTGTTGCACTGCCTTGCCCCGAATTCTAGGACAAAATCTCTTCATGTGACCCGTATCTCCACACTCGTAACAACCTCTCAATTGCATAGACTGCTGCCCCGAAGTCTGACCTTGATAGCCTAAATACTCACTAAAAGAACTCTGGATAGCCCGTGGGCGATATGAACTCTCTGGAATGGCACTGAAGTACTGATGACCGGAGTACCCACTGGGAGAACCCTGAATAGCTGGCGCGCGGTAAGAACTCTCTAGCATAGCACTGAAATAGAGTGACCCCTCCTAGAATGACCTCTGCCCCCAGCTGGGGAACCTCTGAACTCACCAGAAAAGTGAGACCTCTTGTCCCGCTGCATCTTCTCTTTACCCCTTAGGCGGTAAACTTTAATCCTCCGAGCAATCTCCACTACTAAATGATAAGAAGTCCCCATATCAACCTCCCAGGCCATACTAGCCCTAATAGCAGAGTGCAACCCTGTAACAAATCTCTGCACTCTCTCTGCGTCGGTATGAAGTTTCATAAGTGCATGGCAATACAACTCAGAGAATCTCGCCTCATAATCGGTCATTGCATCTGACCCTGATCGAGCTTCTAAAACTGACCTCACAACTCTTCCCTCTAAGAGGGTGAAATATACCTATCCAAAAAAAGCTTTGTAAACAAGTCCCAAGTCATGGGAGAAGAACCCACTAGCCTGCCGAGAAGATAAGACTGCCACCATCTGCGGGTCCTGCCCTCCAACTAGAAAGTAGTTAAATCTACCCAATGCGACTCCAATATCCTCATGTTGTGCAATCTGTCCCTGCACCTATCAATGAAGTCTTGGGGATCCTCATGTCACTCACCTCGGAAGACAAGAGGGTGTAGCCTAGTCCATCTGTCCAATAGCTTTTGCGGCTCATCGTCCGCAACTGGTTTAGGCTCAGGTGCAGCTGCTGCAACTGGCTGGGCTCCGCCCATGGGTAGGGCACCCGGGGTGTGATATACGGCATCTGCATACCCTGGAGCCTGTGCAGTAGGAGTATGTTCTCCCGCTCCCGCCTGAGATGTGGTTGGGTCCGCTGGAAATAGACCATCCTGAGTCATAGTGTCCATGAACCGCAACATACGACCCATGACCTCCTGAAAGCCCGGTGCTGACATGAAGTCTACCGGGGCTAGCTCTGTTGCGGACACCTTGCATTGCTCTTCGATGATGGGATCCTCCACTAGATCCACTGGTGGTGCTACTGGGACATCTCTGGGACGCCCTCGTCCCCTACCTCTGGTCGGTGCCCTCCCCCGGCCTCTACCTCGACCTCTAGAAATGGGGGGAGCAGCTCCTCCGGGGTCTAAAAGATCCATGGTACGCATCCTCACCATCTGTGAGAGAATGAGATAAAGGAACTTAGTATACCATCAACTGCATAATAGGAGATGAATAAAGAGTAGTTTCCTAACACCCTATAGCCTCTCGAAGATAAGTACGGACGTCACCGCACCGATCTGCAAGACTCTACTAGGTTTGACCATAACTTGTGAGACCTACGTGAACCTAGTGCTCCGATACCATGTTGTCATGACCCAATTCCATTGTAGGCCATGGTGGCACCGTTTTTAGGCAAGCCACCATTGATCAAACAAGTGGTTTCCCGTTTAAATAACTTACTAGTGGATAACATTTCCTCTTTTGCTAAAAAGATTTAGAAATTTGCAAATGTAAAATAATTAAACGGAAGCAAATGAGTACAAATCATAATCATGTAAACAAATCCAAAATTATAAGTCTACTAGTGTGTGTGTCAAGACCTTGTGTCACAAGTGTGTGATAAATCTAGTAGAATATACAAAAGATGCTAGCCTACTGACTAAAAGGAAATAGACAGAAAAAAAAATATAACATAAGAAATACTCTAGCTACTTCAGAACGGCTCGGAAAGGCAGCTCATAATGAAGTCTCGAGATAGGGATCAAATCTGCGCACCAGACTGGTAACCAAATGCACATGCCTCAGATCCTGTACAATTAAGTACAAAAGTATAGCGTGAGTATATAAATAATATGTACCCAATAAGTATCTAGTCTAACCTCGAAGAAGTAGTGACAAGGGATCGACTCCGACACTTACTAATGGCCAACAATATGATTATAAGAGATTCTAATTAAGCATGATACATAGAGATAACAATAAAACTCATAACAAGAAATAACTGCACAATTCTTCACTATATTTAAGAACCTGAATCACTTCCTTCATTTAAAACAAATGATCTCTCAACAATGAATTTATACCAATTATAAAAGGGACTTCCATTTCTATTATCACACACAAATTCCGCCAAGAACGTTCGGCCTGATCCAACATAAATGTAAACTTTGCACTGTCGAGGGTCAAACGGCACGAACCGTAGATGCATCTATTAACCTGTTGAGGTGAACGACCCGCTCCCATGAGAATAGTGGAAAGAATTACCCTACTCGCGGAATATATTTGCAACGCGATCAAATATAAATTTATCAATAAATCATAACCCTTTCTTGATTCTTTTCAAAATAAAGATTTGAAGCTTTTAAATTCGTAAAAATCCTCAACTTATTTCTATTTGATACAATTAACAAATATAATCAAATAACCGTTTCCACAAAGCATGGTGTAAACCTAAAACTACCCGGACATAAACAAGAATAGTAGCTACGTACGGACTTTTGCCACTTCGTGCGTACGTAGCCACACACACATAACAACACATATTAATTAAGTTCACCTATGGGGTAAATTCCCTCTTACAAGGTTAGAAAATAGACTTACCTCGTCTCAAAGCCTACTTCCCAATTCAAGAATGCGCTCAAACCTCCAAATTTGATGCCTAACGACTTGAAACTAGTCAAATATTATATAAATAAATCAATTTATGCTGAAAAGTTCATATCCCAACTATTAAAATAATTACCCAACTCTAAGTGCAAGATTCCTAAAATTCACCCAGGCTCACGTGCCCAGATTCCGGAAATTTTCGAAGAAAGTTGTTACCCATAACCTTAGGAACATAAATATATGATTTACACTAAGTTCCATAATCATTTTCGTGGTAAGATCCCATTTTTATCAAAACCCTAGAGTTTTCATCTAAACTCATGATTTATACTAATTTTCATGTTGAAATCTACGCATAATCTATGTATTAAACTCACATTAAGTGAGAATTACTTACCTCACAAAGCTAGGTCGAAATCCCCTCCTTAAAAGCTCTCAAATCGCTCAAGAGTGGAAGAAAATGTGATAAAAATGGCCTAAGTCCGTATTAAATGACCCCTCACTGCCAGCGACTTTCACACCGGTGATGCCTTGGCCGTATCTGCAATCCCGCACCTGCTGAAAAGCCATCACAGGTGTGCATTTCCCTCACCTGGACAGTCTCCGCATCTGCGAACAGAAAGGGCCGCTTCTACGAGCGTAGCCGCACCTGCAATCATGCTCTCGCACTTGCGGTCACGCAAGCGCACCCAATATTCCGCATTTGCGGTTCCTGGGATTCCCTTTTTTCTCGCTTCTGCGACTCGTGGCTCGCACCTGCAAGCCCGCACCTACGGCTGGCCAAGCGCGGGTGCGATTATGACATATCTGGGGAGCTTCAGTTATTGCTTCAAGCTCCCTACTTAGTCCGAGCCTCGTCCGATCGACACTCGGGACCCCGCCCGAACATACCCACAAATTTGGAATCATAAAATAGACTCGCTCGCACTCTTGGAACGCCCGAAACAACATTAAACCTATGAATCACACCCCAAAACCAATTGAATCAAACTTATGAACTTCAAGTTCTTCAATTTACTCCCAAGGGCATTACAAAGTGGCTCTGGCATTTTTAAGCCCGAGGGGCATCAAATTATAATAATATGTGCCAAAATTCATTATGAACGAAGTTTTTTCCTGATCTTTGGGGTTCATCTTAATTTTGTTGTACCCGAAATAGGTATCGAGGAAACTCATTAACCCATGCCCGGCTGTTTCATTGATCATTTGATCATGTTTGGTAGTGGGAACGAATCTTTAGGGCACGCCTTATTCAAGTCTTTATAATCTACGCACATTCGAAACTTGTTATTCTTTTTCGGAACTACGACTACATTAACTAACCATTCGGGATACTTTACCTCCCGAATTGAACTGATGTCAAGTAGTCGAGTTACCTCTTCCTTGACAAACCTGTTTCTAACCTCGGAAATTAGGCATTTCTTTTTCCTTACCAGAGGGAAATTCAGGTCCACTCTTAGCTTGTGCACGACCACCTCTAGCGGGATACCTGTCATATCCGAGTACGACTATGCAAAAGAATCAACGTTAGCTTTACAAAAATTAATAAATCCTGACCTGAGTTCAGGAATGAGTCATGTTCCTAGGTGAAATTTTCTCTCCAAGAATACTTCGAACAAAGCTACTTGTTCGAGTTCTTCTGTTGTGGATTTGGTTGCGTCTATATCTTTCGGTACCTGAAAGTATCTCGGTACCTAGTGGAGTTCCGATGACTCCTTGAATTTATCATCTTCACTCGGCACGAGAGCAGGCGTCGATTGCTGTAATTGCTTTTTGCTGGGTTCCTTCCCCTTACTGTTGGAGATTGATATTGCGTTCATTTCTCTTGATGCCGGTTGATATCTTCATATTTGCTTGATTCCCTCTGGGGTCGGTAATTTCAGTAGTTAGTGATATATTTATGGTACGACCTTCATTTCATGTAACCATGGTCTACCGAGAATTATGTTGTAGCCCAGGTCACCGTCCACCGTTTCAAATAAGGTAGTCTTCATAACCCCTTCACTGTTCGTGGGCAGCAGGAGTTCCCTTCGGGTTGTCACATTTGCCAAGTTGAACCCGGTGAAGATCTTTGCTGCTGGAATGATACTTCTGGTAATTTGGCTTATTTTAACACTTTCCATTGAATGATATTGGCTGATCTCCCTGGGTCAACCAAAACACATTTAATCTTGAAATCTAGGACATTAAGAGAGATTACCATGGAATCATTATGCGGTAGAAGACGTCTATTGTCATCTTCCTCCATGAAGGTGATGTCGTCTTTGGTGACTTCCCGGAGTCTCTTGTTGTGGGTCACCGACACTTTTGTCTTCTTGGCTGCCGAGAAGGTTGCACCGTTGATTTTATTCCCTATGAAAATCATGTTGATAGTCGGCCAAAGAGGGTTTTCCCCTGTCTTCGAGGGTTCTGCATTGTCTCGGCTGCTTCCGTAATTGTTCTTGGCTCGGTCGCTCAAGAATTCCCTGAGATGGCCTTTCTTCAAAAGCGTTGCTACCTCCTTGCGCAAATGCTGGCAATCCCCAGTTCTGTGGCTAGCATCCCATGAGATTCGCATTACAGATTGGGATCCCTCTGGATGGGAGCGGATCTAATTGGCTTCGAGAATCGTGCCTCTTTGATATTCCTCATCGCTGATACCAGCTTCACGATGCTGGGGTTCAAATTGTAATCTGACAATCTGAGATAAGTGGAATCTCGGGTCCCCGATACCTCTTTGTGTTGTAACGATCTGTGGTTTCGGCCACGGTCGGTTCTTCTTCCGGAAGCAAACTTATCCGAGGACCGAATCCCTTTATTGCCGCGTCCCTCGGCTCTCTCGTAGGGCAAAAAGCAGCCTTTGGGAGATCGTCGGTCTGCATCAAAATCATCCTTGACCTTATCCCTGTTCTTGTCTCGATCCCACCCCTTGGTTGATATCAGGAACCCGAGCTGATCATCTTTTATCCTTATCTTCGATTCATAGAAGTTATGGACATCCTCCCATGTGGTAGCTTGGAATTAGAGCAAGCTTTCCTTCAACTTTTGGGAGGTGTCGGAGCTCCTCGGGTTCAATCCCTTAGTGAATGTCTCCGCTTCTCATTCGTATGGCACGATCGGTAACAATATCCTTTCTTTCTGGAATCCGATCACGAACTCCTGTAGCAATTCGGACTCTCCTTGTGCGATTCTGAATATGTCAGCATTTCGGGTTTGGAACTTCCTGGCCCCAGCATGGACCTTAATTAATGAATCTGCGAGCATTTTAAAAGAATCTATTGAGTGCTCGGGTAGGAGCGAATACCATGTCAATCCCCCTTTCGTGCGGGTTTCTCCGAATTTTTTCAGCAGAACCGACTTAATCTCATGTTGAGCCAAGTCATTTCCTTTCACCGGCGTTCTATAAGTTGTGATGTGCTCTTGTGGATCTGAATTCCTATCGTACTTTGTTGTGTCCAGCATCTTGAACTGTTTCAGAATCAATTTTGGCGATGCGCTCGGCTTAAATGATAATTGGGTGTACTTCTTCGAATATGGGCCCTTCGACACTGGTGGTGCGTCTCTGGTCCATTCGAGCGTGAAACTCCTTTGCGTTCTGATCCATTCGCTCATTCATCTCCTTAATGAATCTCATAAGTTCGGTTTTGAAGGGATCATTACCATTGTCGTTACCGCATCCGCTGCCGGTACCCCCGTCTTCGTCAAAATTGACCTCACCCCTCGGGGTGTTTTTATCAACTCTTTGGGTTGTTTGATTTGCAGAAGAGCTGGGAGGAACTGGGCCCCTTCTATTTGCGTTGTTTGAAGCACCTGATAATGGTTGCTTCAATTCCGTCATAACTTGATCTTGCCTTGAGAGATGGCCCATAATGGCTTTATGTTGCTCTCTCAAGATCCTTACAATTTCTGCAACGAGTTCGTCCTCTGCGTCATCAAGAGTTGGATCCCGCACATGTCGGGGATATTGTGCGCCATGGACCGGAGTTCTCACGTCCCCCTCATTGCGGGTGTCACTGATTGAATCCTCACGTTGAGGCAGATTTTCTTGCGCCTCGACGTTGTGTGCGATGTTGATATCATTAGATGTCATTTTTTATTTTTGCTATGAACCAAAGAATCAAACGAGCTAGTAATAGATGCAAGGATCAACTCAATTATGCAACTGTCTAAGCCCCACGGTGGGCACCAAACTGTTTACCCGTAAAACAATACAGTCGAATTTGTTACGTGGTTTAAAGGCGAACTGATTTGATCTAAAATTAATAAATAAATAAATAAATAAGATTAAAGGCAAGACTTAGCGTTAAAATCAAAGGAAATAGCAGGTCTGGCTCCGGGAACGATGCTTCCGAGGAAAAAAATAATAGCAATATAAAGCAGAAAGTAATGTTATATTATTTGGCTTAAGAAGCATAAAAAATTTTCAAAGATTTCCTACCTTACAATGGCTATTGAGCCTACTATTTATATCCAAACCTAGGGAAACAAGATTCTAATATTGAACCCCTCTTCAATGATAATAAAGGGAATCATTGATGATTATGTAATGGTATGCTATAAATGAAAATATTCTTTGAAATGGTTCCCTATTTAATGCCAGGAAATTTTTTTCATTAAATGCTTTCCGATGGCAAACATTCGATCTGCTCACATTGATTGTGCTCCCTTTGGGGTTCAATGGCAGTTTTCGTTCCCGGTATCGATTGTTACTCGATTCATCTTCTGCCTGTCTTCAGTTCCACGTGTCTCCCTATCATTCGATCATTTAATATAAGCCAATTTTACCCGATACACCTAGACAAAAAAAAAGAAGACAAAAGTAGAGTCTAGAGAATTCTTAAATTGCATATAGCCATATGTACATTGGTGCCCTCGTACCTGGGGTAAGTTTTCCTTATCCATATTCAAAAGTGGAGCAAAAGTACTACATAAAGAGAATCAAAGATCTTATGAAAATTTTTTATGGATATACGATAGTCAAAATTAGGGCTTACTACCTTCAAATAAGGGAAAAATTTAATAACAAAAATTTCTAGTTGATTATAAATTTCTAAAAATTAGAGAATAAATTAAATGATAATTTGTCCGATATAAAAGATATTTTAAAAGGTAAAAAAAGACGAACAAGTTTTCGCTAAGACTCCTAAATCGAAAAGGAGGTCCAAGTGCCCGTTCCACCTAATATATCTGTTGTTGATACCCAATTTTTTCCATATATATTTTGTAAATACATATATACTTTCAAAATAGTGCACGAGCATCAACAAGTATTTTTCCATAATTTTCTATAATTTTTAAAGTTTTTATCAATTTATTCCAGTATTTTTATTATCTAAATAATTATTAATTGCATCGCAAATAATTTTATAATGATTTATTACTTAATTTTTATCATTTATATTCATATTAATCTTTAAACATTTTATGTATAATTATATTTGCATCTTTAGGCTATAATTGCAATATTTCACAATAATAGCCACATATATGCATAATTACATTATTTACAGAGGAAAATGACTTTTTATATTTTTATAATGTTAAGTAATTATTTTAAATTATTTTCATGCACAAGTGACATTTTTTACTATTTATTAATTATTTTCATAAATTATTTTACTGATTTAATTGGGTATTTAAAATCTAGCCATTTTTCTAATTAATTTCGGACCTAGCCTAACCCAATTACCCCCAGCCCAATACATTAACCAGCCTAGTACCCCATACCCGTCCAACCCAGACCCATACTCATTTTAAAACCCCGACCCAAGCCCTTGTAAAATCCCAGTCGTTGATCTCAAATTACTTCCCTCCTTTTAATTAACCATCTCCCAACCCTAATTCATTTATCACCCACTCGCCGCCCTCAAACACTCTCGTCTCTCCCCCTTTCCCTTCCCAAACACTAATCCGCCGTCACCATTTCCCTGTGACTTCTACCCAAAAATGAAATCATTTATTGATTCCTTGCCATATCTAGTCCTACTCCTTTACCATCTACCCGTTCTTGATATTACTTGATTGTCTTGCCTCAAATGGCAAGTGGATCTCAAGAAATTCGAACCAGATCTGGTTCAAAATCTCTTATATTTTGGTTATTTCCGTCTATATTCATCACAACCTCTGTGAGTACGAATATTTTTTCGTATCTTTCAGTTAGGGTTTTGGATCTCTGGTTCGAACCAGATTTGGTTCATTTTAGTTCGTTTTAATTTTATTATTTACCTTGTTACTCATCGAATCCGCCTATTTTTATTTAGATCTTCTACTTACCTTAAAACTAGGGTTCAGATCTTTGCAGGATCTAAAATGATTTTCTATTCCTCAAATATTTTTCCTTTAATGTTTCCGTATTTTCATCTCTGTGCATATTTATAGTTTTCCTTTGGTTATTTACGCTGATTTTTACTTGCCCTTCAATTTAGGGTTCTTGATTCTTCAAAATCGAACAAATATGGTTCAAACTTTAATTATTTCCGTTTATATGTCTTTGTGCATTTTTATTAAAGCTCTTTTATATTTCTTCCTACTTTTACTTATATTAAATTTGGGGTTTTTGATTATCTATTTGTCTCTATGCACCTTTAACTCTGGCCGTTAATTGCTGACTAATTTACTTACCCCAAATTAGGGTTTTGAAATCTTTGTTAAGATTTCAGTCTTTCCTTTCTTGTGTGGTATTGGTATTTCCTTATTTTGTTCGATTTACCTGTCCTCGTTATTTCCTTACCTTATTTGATCTGGTACTTAACTACTAATTGATTCCATATAATACTTTCCCTAATTTAAGTAATACTTGCGTAGTTTTATGCTGCTATGTTATGTTAATTGAATGAAGCCGACCTTAAATCGATTCTACTTTTATTTTAATTCCTTAATTATGTATGATTGACCTAGTTTTTTGCTTAACTCCTCTACCCTGTCTGTTTATTTCATCTATCTGGCCAACTCAATTCTTTTACCTAACTGTTTCTGTGATGATTATCCTAAGTACTAGTCTAAATATTTAACTTCACTAGACTTCAATTTATTTGAGCTATGTGTTTTAAGCATGAATTCTGTTTGTTTTCTTGGTACAGTTCTGCCTGCAACTCTATGTTCTGAATCCTGTTTCTTCTGAAATCCATTTATTTTAAAACCTACCTCTTTCCTTTTTGTGTACTGATTTTAAAAACCCAACTCCTAGTCACTTAGGTTCTCAACCACCCCGGTGTGAGCACTGCCTAGGGTCCACATGAGACTCCTTTGAACTCTGACACACTGGGGACTGGTTTTCCAATTTCTTATGAACTATCTTCTGAATGTGTAGCTCTTGTGTGAGCATTGCCCTAGGTCTCCTGAGGCCCTTGGGAACTTTGACACACTGAAAACCTGGTTCTAATGTGCTATGAATCTCTATGTTGTGCTTCAAAGTGGTTATGGTTGGAAGGCATGGTCCTCAGGTTTATTTGGGCCTATGAATGCTCCCTATAGTGTAACTATTACCATTATATAATTCATTTGATATTTTGGGTTGTAATAATTCTGTAAAAATAGATTTGGGGATATTTAGTAAAACTGGGGTGTTTCTTATATTGTTTTGTCAAACTGGATAGAAACCCTGCCTATAGGATTCAATCATGTTGTTAATTGTGTTCACTGTATGATTCATATACTATGCTTAGAAATCCTGCCTATAGGACTTATGTTTTAATTATGTGTTTTACATTTACAAGTTTGAAATCCTGCCTATAGGACTGTCGTTTTAGTTCTATATTTACATTCGCATGATAGAAATCTTGTCCGTAGGATCTATACATGTTTCCAACAAATGTGCATTAGCAATCATGCCTATAGGACCTTGTTGTTGAGTTAATTATCCTTCCTAGCAATCTGTTTAATTTCTGCCCATACAGAGTTAATAGATATCATGCCTATAGGATAAAAAATTAGCCTCACACCTAGAAATCATGCCTATAAGGTTTAAGTCAGTTCTGCATTTAGAAATCATGCCTATAAGATTTAAGTCAATTCAGCAATTAGAAAGCATTCCTATAGGATTCGAAAAGGATAAAACTTGTCTTTATAAGTTAAAATCAGTGCTACACCTAGAAATCATGTCTATAGGTCTATAATCAACAAGCTCGTAGGAATCATGCCTTTAGGGTTCTGTTGATCGATTCCGAATTCAATAGCTATTGTCAATCGCTTAGGCAATATATCTGTACGACTTAATAATGATTCTGGGTTTATAATTGTGATATATTACTGTCTGAAGTGCCCAAATTCATACTGAATAGAATCAGTAGGCAAACAACATGTTTTAATACTCACCTTAATAATAAAACTACCTCTCCACTCTGTTTCCTCGCATAGATATCTTGCATATAAGACCTTAAGGGTTAATAAAACTTGCTGATTTAATTGCGTGCTTTTGTTGTCTATGTGTGGAGGTCAATGTGAGCCCATACTTGTTCTTTATCTGAAAGTCCTATTTGTTTTTGTTTATCGCCTAGATTTTACATTTTAAGTAACATAGGTTGGTCTAGAACTATCCCCAATAGAGGTCCTAATACCTCCAGGTCCGTAAGTAAGGGACGTGTAGTGCACGCATAAGGAATGAGCTAGAAACTACTAGAACACTTAAGTAACAACATAAAGATAGTAATTGGGTAGTAAGGAGATGATAGTCCATGCGTTAATACTATGAGTAACACCCCGACTTGAGGGAGTTATAAAGTATTGCATGGAATGATCCTATAGGCTAAAAAACTTAGGACCCCCCCCCCCCTTTACTCCTGTTTAAAATAGATTGAATATCGTATTTGTCCAAATTGCTTTCTCCCCTTTTAAACTAATTCACTTAATTTAAATTTGGTCGGGACCCACCGTTATGGACCTCTAGGGGTGCCTAACACCTTCCCTTCAAGGTAATTTGAGCCCTTACCCAATCTCTGGTGATGTAAACTGGTTAAATGAGTTAATTGCTCTAGATGCCCTAACACACCTTAATCCGTTAGGTGGCGACTCTTCCAATTCCAAACCCATCCTGAAAAAGGAGTTGTCCCTAAACGTCGAAACTCGATTTCGCGAGAAAAAAGGGGCACGACATCTTCCATGACCCAACTACCAAGTCGTGATGGCGCCTATCGCAGTACTAGGCTAGCCGACTCATTACCCAAAAAATGCCATATTTCATTTCAAAAAGCTATTTTCAAACTATTAAATCATAAATCTTTCATAAGAAAACCAAAACAAGGAAAAATGCGGAAATAAGCCCGACCTCATGCATCACTAGTCATGAGCATCTACGATACATGTCTGATAATACTAAGACTAATACAGTCTGGAAAATCCAATAAAATAGCTATGGGAATATAAGAGGGAGAAGAGAAAGACTGTGATCGCCATGCAGCTACCTTGCTAACTTCAAAGATCCTTGGTGGATGAATCAATACTCGCTCGAACATCCAATAACACCTGGATCTGCACACAAAGTGCAGGGAGTAACGTGAGTACGCCAACTCAGTAAGTAACAACCATAAATAAAGGCTAAGTAGCAGTGACGATCAATAAAACACATAAACATCATAATATGAAATCTCAGTGAAACAACATGCTTTCAAATTAATCTTTGAGTCAAAACCTCGCGTAAAAATCCAGTTTCAGTAAAATCTTTTATAGATATTTTTGAATAGTTTCAATAGAGGCTCAATGCAAAATAGAGTGAAAATAATGAACTCATAAACATCCCCTCGGGCAAAACATCACTCATAATCATCCCCTCGAGAAAAACATCACTCATAATCAGCCCCTCGGGCAAATCCTCACATTCACTCATAAACAGCCCCGCGGGAATACCTCACAATCACTCATAACATCCCCTCGGGTGAACCTCACCATCACTCATGCCTCCCAGTCACTCGTCACTCGGCACTCGGCACTTGGAACTTGCATTCAGTAGGTACCTGCGCTCACTGAGGGTGTGTACAAACTCCGGAGGGGCTCCTTCAGCCCAAGCGCTATATCAAGCCAAATCATGGCATCAAATCACTCAGACCCTCGCCCATAATAAATATGTTGTGGTGTGCAGCCCGATCCCATATAATATCCTCACAAAATAGGCCCTTGGCCTCACTCAGTCATAAACCTCACCAGCCACTCGGGCATTTAAGTAAAATCAGGGAACTCAACCCAAAACAACATTTGTGCATCAAAATAGAATAATTAAACTGAACTGTACAGTAAGCATGTAGAATCATGACTGAGTGTAGATTTCAAATCAAAAGAGTGAGGGGATAGTAATAAAATGCCCATGAGTGTCCAAACAGTACTGGCACAAGGCCCAAACATGGCATTCAACCCAAGTTATGAGAATTCTTTCTAAAACACGTAGCTGTTATACTGCTTTAATCAAAAAATGCAACTCTACAGTGGCTACGGGATGGACCAAGTCACAATCCCTAACAGTGAATGCCCACACGCCCGTCACCTAGCATGTGCGTCACCTAAATATGGTAAAAGTATACGAAATTCAGGGTTTCATACCCTCAGGACTAGATTTACAATCGTTACTTACCTCAAACCGGACAAATCTCTAGCCCGCGATGCTCTTGCCTCTCTACTCGGCCTCCAAATGCTTCAAATCTATCCAAAATCAGCATATTATCATCAATATACGCTAAAGGAACGAATTCCACAGGAAAATTATCAACTTAGACCAAAAATCTCGAATTCGGTTCAAAATCGGCCCCCGGGCCCACGTCTCGAAACTCAATAAAAATTACAAAACTAGAAAGCCCATTCTCTCACGAGTCCAACCATACAAAATTTTTCAAAATCCGACCTCATATGACACAAATCAAACTCTCCAATTACCAAGCCCTAATCCCCTCAATTTCATCCCTAATTTCTACTAATTACATGCTCAAACAATTGAAAATTACCATAATCACGAGTATTAAGCTCAAATAACTTACCTCAATGTAAACCCCCTTGATTCCCTCTTAAAAATCACCCCAAAAGCTCCAGACCCATCTTCAAAAATGGTGGAAATAAGCAAAAATTTGTGAAGGCATCTCGCACCTATGGCCTATTTACTCGCATCTTCGGGACCGCATCTTCGGGACCGCACCTGCGGTCTAAGCGTCGCACCTGTGGAAATCACTTATCCACTTAGACATCGCACCCGCGCATCCTCCTTCGCACCTGTGGGCTCGCAGGTGCGACCAAAACTCCGCACCTGCGCTCAAAGCCCAACCTCCCAACTTCCGCATCTGCGACCTCCGCACCTGCACTCCCCCTTATGCAGGTGCGGTAAAAACCAACAGTTCCCAAACCAGCAGAACCAGCAGCTCTTCAACACCAAAAATCAACCCGTGAACCATCCGAATCACACTCGAGGCCCTAGGGACCTCCACCAACAATACCAACCAGTCACATAACAATATACGAACTAAGTCAAGCCTTCGGAACACTCAAAACAACATCAAAACATGAAATCAACCTCGGCTTCAAGCCTAAGAATTCCTAAACTTCCAAATCTCCACAAACGACACCAGAACCTACCAAACCTCATCCGAATAACCCCAAATTTTGCACACACGACACAAATGACTCTACGAACCTACTCCAACTTCCGAAATTCCATTCCGACCCCGATACCTAATTTTTCATTGCCGACCGAAAATCGTCAAATTTATAATTTTGCCAATTCAAGCCTAATTCTTCCACGGATCTCCAAATTATATTCCGAACACGTTCCTAAGTCCAAAATCACCTAATGGAGCTATCTGAACCATAAAAACCCCAATCCGAGATCGTTTACTCATAAATCAACATCCGGTTGAATTTTTCCAACTTAACCTTCTAAAATAGAGACTAAGTGTCTCATTGCACTCCAAAGCCACTCCAGACCCGAACCAACCAACCCGATGCAACAAAATAAAGTTGAATAACACATAAAGAAGCTGAAATAGGGTAAACGGGGCTAAAACTCTCGGAACGACATGATCGGATTGTTACATCCTCCCCCTCTTAAGCAAACGTCTGTCCTCGAACGAGTATAGAAACATACCTGGAGTCTCAAATAGGTGTGGATATCTGCTCCACATCTCTTGCTCGGTCTCCCGGGTGGCCTTCTCCACAGGATGCCCTCTCCACTGCACCTTTACCGAAGCTATGTCCTTTGACGTCAACCTTCGAACTTGTCAGTCCAAAATAGCCACCGACTCCACATCATAAGTCATATCACCCTCCAACTGAATCATGCTGAAGTCCAAAACATGGGACGGATCGCCAACATACTTCCGAAGCATGGAAACATGAAATACCGGATGCACATTCGATAAACTGGGTGGCAAAGCAAGCTTATAAGCCACCTCCCCTATCCTCTGCAGCATCTCAAATAGCCTAATAAGCCGGGGGCTCAAATTTCCCCTCTTCCCAAACCTCATAACACCCTTCATGGGTGATACCTTTAGAGATACCTTCTCCCCAGCCATGAAAGATACATCACGAACCTTCCTTTCCGCATAGCTCTTCTGCTTAGACTGCGTCGTGCGAAGCCGCTCCTGAATCAATTTCACCTTGCCTAAAGCATCCTGCACCAAGTCTGTACCCAAGAGTCTAGCCTCACCGACACAAACCATCCAACAAGATATCTACACCTCCTCCCATATAAAGCCTCGTATGGAGCCGTCTGAATACTCAACTGATAACTATTATTATATACAAACTCCGCGAGTGGAAGAAATTGGTCCCATGAACCCCCAAAGTCAATGACACAAGCGCGCAACATGTCCTCCAAAATCTGAATAGTGCGCTCGGACTGCCTGTCCGTTTGAGGGTGAAAATCTATGCTCAACTCAACCTAAGTACACAACTCTCATTGCACGGCCCTCCAGAACTACAATGTGAACTGAGTACCTCTAGTAGAAATGATGGAAACTGGGACACCATGCAGACAAACAATCTCCCAAATATATACCTCAGCTAACCTCTCCTAAGTGTAAGTAGTACCAACAATAATGAAGTGCGTGGACTTGGTCAGCCGATCAACAATAACCCAAATAGCATCGAACTTCCTCGAAGTCCGGGGGAACCCAACTACAAAGTCCATGGTGATCCTCTCCCACTTCCACTATAGAATATCTAATCTCTGAAGCAAGCCACCCGGTCTCTGATGCTCATACTTAACCTGCTGACAGTTGAGACACCGAGCTACAAACCTAACTATATCCTTCTTCATCCCCCTCCACAAATAATGTTGTCTCGAATCCTGGTACATCTTCGCGGCACCCGGATGGATGGAATACCACGAGTTGTGGGCCTCCTCAAGAATCAACTCCCGAAGCCCATCTACGTTTGGCACACATATCTGGCCCTGCATCCTCATCACACCGTCATCACCAATAGTCACATCCCTAGTATCACCTTGCCGAAACCTGTTCTGAAGAACGAGCAAGTGTGGGTCATCATATTGGCGCTCCCTGATACGGTCATAAAGAGAAGACCTGGAGACCACGCAAGCCAATACCCGGCTAGGCTCCAAAATATGCAATCTCACAAGCTGGCTCGCTAGGGCCTGAACATCCAATGCTAAAGGTCTCTCTGCTGCTGGAAGATAATCTAAACTTCCCAAACTCTCTGCCCGGCGACTCAAAGCATCGACCACCACATTGGCCTTCCCCGGATGGTATAGAATAGTGATATCATAGTCCTTAAGAAGCTCCAACCATCTCCACTGACGCAAATTAAGATCCTTATGCTTAAACAGATGCTGCAGACTCCAGTGATCAGTATAAATCTCACAATAGACCCCATACAAATAATGACGCCAAATCTTTAAGGCGTGAACAATGGCTGCTAACTCAAGATCATGCACCAGATAATTCTTCTCATAGGTCTTCAACTAGCGCGAGGCATAGGCAATCACCCTACCCTTCTGCATCAAAACACAACCAATGCATATCCTTGAGGCATCACAATACACGGTAAGAACCTGAAGTTGATAGCAAAACCAACATTGGAGTTGTGGTCAAAGCAGTCTTGAGCTTCTGAAAGCTCTCCTCACACTCGTCCGACCGCCTGAATGGAGCACCCTTCTGGGTCAAGTTGGTCAAGGGCGAAGCAATAGATGAAAATCCCTCCACAAAGCAACGGTAATAACCCGCCAAACCGAGGAAGCTTCTAATCTCCGTAGCTGAGGACGGTCTAGTTCAACTCTTCACCGCCTCTATCTTCTTCAGATCCACCTGAATACCCTCACTGGACACCACATGCCCCAAGAATGCTACTGACCCAAGCCAAAACTCACACTTGGAGAACTTTGCATAAAGCTTCTCCTCCCTCAATCTCTGTAATACAACCCTCAAATGTTGAGCATGCTCCTCCTGGCTACGAGAGTACACCATGATGTCATCAATAAACACAATAACGAAGAAATCCAAATATGGTTGGAATACACTATTCATCAAATGCATGAACGTTGTTGGGGTATTGGTCAGCCCAAAAGAAATTACTAAGAACTCATAATGGCCATAACGGGTCCTGAAAGCTGTCTTAGGAATATCCGAATACCAAATCTTTAACTGATGATGCTTGGACCTCAAATCAATCTTAGATAACACCATCTCCCCCTAAAGCTGGTCAAATAAATCATTGATGCGAGGCAAAGGATACTTGTTCTTGACTGTGACCTTGTTCAACTACATGTAATCAATACACATTCTCATGGAACCATCTTTCTTCTTTACAAATAGAACCGACGCATCCCAAAATGACACACTAGGCCAAATAAGCCCCTTATCTAGGAGTTCCTGAAGTTATTCTTTCAATTTCTTCAACTCCGCAGGTGCCATACGATACGGTGGAATAGAATAGGCTGAGTTCCCGGCACCAAATCAATACCAAAGTTAATATCCCTGTCAAGAGGCATGCCCGGCAAATATGCAGGAAACACATCCGGAAAATCACGAACCACTGGAACATAATCAATAGTGGGAGTCTCTCCACTGACATCCCTCACAAAAGCCAAATAAGATAGGCAACCCTTCTCAACCATACGCTGAGCCTTCAGGTATGAAACCATCCTACTAGGCACATAATCTATGGAACCAATCCACTCAACCCTCGAAAATCCCGGCATCGCTAAGGTCACAGTCTTAATGTGACAATCTAGAAAATCATGACATGGAGATAACCAATCCATGCCAAATATCACATCGAAGTCAACCATACAACAACAAATCCACTCGGGTCTCCAGACCCCAGATAGACACCACACATGACCGATACACGTGGTCCACAACAATAGTATCGCCCATAGGAGTAGACACATGAACTGATGTAACCAAAGACTCACGGGGCATATCCATAAAATGAGCAAAATATGATAAAACATGAATATGTGCAACCAGGGTCAAATAAGGCTGCGGTATCTCGGTGACAGACTGAAACAATACTTGTAATCACGATATCTAAAGCCATAGCATCTGGTCTGCTGGGAGTGCATGGAAATGGTCCTGACCACCACCGGATCGACCTTCCTCTCTAGGGAGAACTCTAGCTGCCTAACCCCTACACCTAGTTGGTTCGGCGGGTAGTGCTGGAGATGAAGTCGAGGGCTGACTCCTCTACTGAGATGAACCCCTATGAAGATGAGGACACTGCCTCCACATGTGCCCAAACCCCCCACACTCAAAATAACTCCCTAGTGCGGGGCACGGGCACTGAAGGGAACCCCTAGCACCAGGATAACTGTTAGAAGAACCTGGCATGGAGGAGCCCTGAGATGATGGAGCACGGGACGAACTATGGGCTGGGAGGGCACTGAATGATGAGTGGCCCTTATGATAACTGTGAGAACTATGACCCGATAATGCACCACGGTGAACTGGGCGAGCTGACTGAGCAAGCATGAATGGACGACCTCTGCCGTGCTAAAACTGACTCCCATATGGAGCACCACTAAATCCACCCTGACCATGAGGCCTCTTAGCCTCTCTCTCACTCCTCTCCTGCCAACGCACCATCTCAATTTGTCGACAACCTCATCAAAAGTAGCACCAGACACCCTCCCTCTGGTCATAAGCAACCGATGCCATCTATAAACCTCCTGATCCTCTCTCGGTCTGTGGGAACCAACCAGACTGCATGTCGGGCCAACTCGAAGAACCGCATCTCATACTATGTGACAAACATATCACCCTGGCGAAGCTGCTCAAACTACCTGCGCGGCTCCTGTCTGCGAGACTCAGGTACAAACTTCTCCAGAAAGTGAACGGAGAACTGCTGCTAAGAAAGGAGCGTTGCACCACCCGGCCTACACCTCTCGTGAGCCTCCCACTAACTAAGTGCAGCCCTAGAGAACTGGAAAGTAGTAAATGAGACCCCACTGGTCTCCAGAATACCTGCGGTCCGAAGCATCCTATGACACTTTTCCAAGAAACCCTGTGCATGCTCACCTTTATCACCACTAAATGACGGAGGCTGGAGAATCCCAAACCTCTCCAATCTGCACAGCTCATCCTCTGGCATAACAGGAGCTACATAGTCCCGAACAGCTGCAACCGGCTGGGCTGGAGGTGCCCCCAGTGTCTGAAGTCCCTGAACAACCTGCTCAGGAGTGCAGGCGGCGGGAGTCTGAGTGCCTCCCCTGGCCTGAGAAGTAGTTGCGGCTGTAGTAACTGAGAACGCCTGAGCCAGGCCAGTGCACAGTGATAGAATCTGAGCTAGGGCCTCCCGAAGGCCAGGAATCACAATAGGTACAGGGGGTGCCTGAGCTGGTCCCACTGGAGCATCAACGACTGGGACCTGATCTGGAACAACGGAAGGGTCTACAGGTACTACCGGCTGCTGCACGGGCTGCACCCCTATCCCTACCATGGCCTTGACCGCATCCTCGACCCCTTGCGGGCCTAACTAGTGGTTGGTCATCCTGTCCGGTAGTACGGGTCCTCACCATTTGTGAGAGAATGAAACAATAGAAGTTTAGTTACTAGAATCAATAGATTCGCATGACAAGAATTCAAGAATGTGATATTTTTCCTAAGGATTATGAAGCCTCTCGAAGATAAGTACGGACGTCTCCACACGATCCGCAAGACTCTACTAAACCTGCTCATGACTTATGAGACCTATGTAACCTAGACTCTGATTCCAACTTGTCACGACCCAACTACCAAGTCGTGATGGCGCCTATCGCAGTACTAGGCTAGCCGACTCATTACCCAAAACACGCCATATTTCATTTCAAAAATATATATTCAAACTATTAAATCATAAATCTTTCGTAAGAAATCCAAAACAAGGAAAAATGCGGAAATAAGCCCGACCTCGGGTGTCACTAGTCATGAGCATCTACGATACATGTCTGATAATACTAATACCAATACAGTCTAGAAAATCCAATAAAATAGCTATGGGAAGATAGGAGGGAGAAGAGCAAGGCCATGCAACTACCTTGATAACTCCAAAGATCTGCGGTGGATGAATCAACACTCGCTCGAACGTCCAGTAACACCTGGATCTGCACACAAGGTGCAGGGAGTAATGTGAGTACGCCAACTCAGTAAGTAACAATCATAAATAAAGGCTGAGTAGCAGTGACGAGCAGTAAAACACATAAAGATCATAATATGAAATCTCAGTGAAACAACACGCTTTCAAATCAGTGTTTGAGTCAAAACCTCGCGTAAAAATCCAATTTCAGTAGAAATCATTTATAGATATTTTTCAACAGTTTCAATAGATTCTCAATGCAAAATAGAGTGAACTAATGAAGTCATAAACAACCCCTCGGGAAAAACATCACTCATAATCTGCCCCTCGTGCAAAGCCTCACAGTCACTCATAAATATCCTCGCGGGAATACCTCACAATCACTCATAACAGCCCCTCGGTCATACCTCACCATCACTTATGCCTCCCAATCACTTGTCACTCGGCACTCGCACTCGCACTCGTACTCGCGCTCAGTAGGTACCTGCGCTCACTCGAGGTGTGTACAGACACCGGAGGGGCTCCTTTAGCCCAAGCACTATATCAAGCCAAATCATGTTATCAAATCACTCAGGTCCTTGGCCCATAATAAACATGTTGCGGCGTGCAGCCCGATCCCATATAATATCCTCACAAAATAGGCACTCGGCCTCACTTAGTCATAAACCTCACTAGCCACTCGGGCATTTCAGTAAAATCAGGGAACTCAGCCCAAAACAACATTTGTGCATCAAAACAGAATAATTAAACTGAATTATACAGTAAACAGGTAGAATCATGACTGATTGTAGATTTCAAATCAAAACAGTGAGAGGATAGTAAAAAATTCCCATGCGGGTTCAAACAGTACAGGCATAAGGCCCAAACACGGCATTTAGCCCAAGTTATGAGAATTCTTTCTAAAACACATAGCTTTTATACTGCTTTAATCAAAATATGCAAATCTACAGTGGCTACGGGACGGACCAAGTCACAATCCCTAATGGTGCACGCCCATACACCCGTCACCTAGCGTGTGCGTCACCTAAATATAGTAAAAAGATACGAAATCCGGGGTTTCATACCCTCAGGACTAGATTTACAATCGTTACTTACCTCAAATCGGACATATCTCTAGCCTGTAATGCTCCTGCCTCTCGACTCGGCCTCCAAATTCTCCAAATATATCCAAAATCAGTATATTATCATCAATATACACTAAAGGAACGAATTCCACAGGAAAACTATCAATTTAGACAAAAAATCCCGAATTCGGTTCAAACCCAGCCCCAGGCCCACGTCTTGAAACTCAAGAAAATTTATAAAACTAGAAAGACCATTCTCTCACGAGTCCAATCATACAAAATTTATCAAAATCCGACCTCATATGACCCCTCAAATCCCCAAATCAAACTCTCCAATTACCAAACCCTAATCCCCCCAATTTCATCCCTAATTTCTAATAATTACACGCTTAAACAATTGAAAATTACCATAATCACGCTTATTAAGCTCAAATAACTTACCTCAATGTAAGTCCCCTTGATTCCCTCTTTAAAATCACCCCAAAAGCTCCAAACCCGTCTTAAAATGGTGGAAATAAGCAAAAAATTGCGAAGGGTTCCTTTTATACTTTCTGCCCAGGCATCTCGCACCTGCTGCCTATTTTCTCGCATCTGGGGGACTGCACTTGCGGTCCAAGCACCGCACCTGTGGAAATCACTTATCTGCTTAGGCATCACACATGTGCATCCTCCTTCGCACCTGCGGGCTCACAGGTGCAACCAAAACTCCGCACCTGCGCTCAAAGCCCAACCTCCCAACTTCCGCATCTGCGATCCATATCCGTACCTGCGACCCATATCCGCACCTGTGACCTACGCACCTGCGCTCCCCCTTCCGCAGGTGCGGAAAACACTAGCAGTTTCCAAACCAGCAGAACCAACAGCTCTTAAACACCAAAATCAACTCGTGAACCATTCGAAACACACCCGAGGCCCTCGGGACCTCCACCAACAATACCAACCATTCACATAACAATATACGAACTAAGTCGAGCCTTCGGAACACTTAAAACAACATCAAAACATCAAATCAACCTCGGATTCAAGCCTAAGAATTCCTAAACTTCCAAATCTCCGCAAACGATGCTGAAACCTACCAAACCTCGTCCGAATAACCCCAAATTTTTCACACACGACACAAATGACTCTACGAACCTACTCCAACTTCCAGAATTCCATTCCGACCCTGATACCTAATTTTTCACTGCCGATCAGAAATCGTCAAATTTGTAATTTTGCCAATTCAAGCCTAATTCTACCACGGATCTCCAAATTACATTTTGAACACGCTCTTAAGTCCAAAATCACCTAAGGAGCTATCCAAACCATAAAAACCCCAATCTGAGATCGTTTACTCATAAACCAACATCAGATTGACTTTTCCAACTTAACCTTCTAAAATAGAGACTAAGTGTCTCATTCCACTCCAAATCCACTCCAGCCCCGAACCAACCAACTTGATGCAACAAAATAAAACTGAATAACACATAAAGAAGCGAAAATTGGGGGAAACGGGGTTAAACACTCGGAACGACCGGCCGGGTCGTTACAATATACTAATATATTTTTATAAAAATTAATATGTCAAAATTTTATTTATTAAAAAACTCTCCTAAACCTAAAAGGACTATAAAGTGGTCGAAACATAATGTGAATTGAAACGTGCAGGAATTTTAGAATGGTAAGGCATTGAAAACCCAAATCTTAAATATTAGAAAATAACTAAATGACTTTTTAAAATATTTTAAAAAATAAATAAATGACTATTCTTAAATATAAGAGAAATAATCAAATGACTATTTTGTCTAGTGTAAACTCTATTTTAAAAAGAGTAAAAAAGACGAACGACATTTCGCTAAGGATTATAGTGTTATTAAGCCTTGAGGAAATTGGCTATATCAATAGGAAAATAGTTGTATGATATTTATTTATCAAATCAAAATAATTTTGTTATTAGATGTTTAGTTTTAGGTATTTTTCCTATTAAAACCTTTTAAGAAAAACACTTTTCAGTAGAAACACTTCTCAAAATAAGCTGAATTTAGAAGCTTGGCCAAACATGCCAACTTATTTTGAGAAGTGTTGTTCTCAAAAATACTTTTGGTGAGAATCAATTTGTGTTTGGATAATTAATTTGAAAAACACTTCTGAGCAGTGTAGGCAATTAAAATATTATTGAAGTTAAACCCATAAGAAATTTGGATTTAAGTTCAATTAAATACATTTCGGTCCAAATAAATATTATGGGCTAATATATTTGGATTAATTATCCAAACTCAATAAATATCGATTCAATAAATACTGTCAAATGTGTTGGGCTAACCCATTTAATTGGGCTAAAATTGATAAATCCGCTTCATTAGGCCCAAGATGTCATCTTCCTAGAGGCCCAGTTTGGTGCCACATGTCAAATGACGTGGCACGCCAAGTCAAACAAAAGATCCAATAGGATCATGCTACGTGTCAAAATGACAAGGCATGCCAAGTCACATTAAAAGGCCAATGAAACTGTGTCACGTGTGCAAGTGACATGTTCTGGCCTATCAAATGCCTCCTTGTCACATTTCAATTTGATTGGTCTGATAGAGTTTGTTCTTATCATAACTCTTCCCTCCCACAACTATAAATAGGGATCTTCATAACTCAGAAAAGACACCAGAAGTTATAACAAGAAGCAAGAGAGAGCTCGTGGATCAAACACCGCAGAATACTCTAAAAGCTACAAGCATTCAAGTGTTCTAAGGATTAAAAGATCAAGACAAAGATTCAAGAACAAGCTGCAAGCCCTTGGATTAAAAATACATCAAGATCAAGGTCAGGCCTCAAGCACTTGGATTAAAATAAAATAAAATTCAAGATTAAACTAGAAGGCTCTTTTATTTACTATTGAAAAGTAGAATCAGAGGATTCATAGAGATTGTAACACTCAAATATTTGAAATAAAATACTACGATTGTTGCAATATTTTTTTGTCTTGATTTTATTTTCTCAACGTAAATTTATTGTCTACAAATTCTGGCACGCCCAGTGGGACAATCTCTATCTCTCATCTCTTCTTTTTCAAGTTCAAGAACAAGATCTAACAAAATGACCATGGAAGAACAACTTGCAAATTTGACCAAAGCACTTGAGAAGCTGACCAAGTATATGGAGGATCGAGATACTCGCCTCAAAAATTTATCAGGTGAGATCGAGAGATTAGCAGAAGCAAAATCAATTCAAGCACATGTGGATCTTTCCGAAGACAAAGAAGGGGGAGAATCCGCTGCGAGGCAAACGATCGTGGTCAAGGAGATCCAAGTTTCTTCAGAAGGTCTAATTGATGTTGATCAATTGAAGGACTTCATCATGGGGACGATTGAATATTCCCTCACATATGAAAAATCATAAACACAACGGATTGATATCTTGAATATGCCTACTGGATATCAACCTCTAAAACTTCAACAATTTGATGGAAAAGGAAACCCCAAGCAACATGTGGCGCATTTCGTCGAGACATGCAACAACGCTAGGACTTATGGTGATCATCTTGTCAAATAATTCGTTCGATCTCTCAATGGGAATGCATTCTATTGGTACACAGATCTCGAACCTGGTCCTATCGATAGTTGGGAGCAGTTGGAGCAAGAGTTTCTTAATCTCTTCTATAGCACAAGACGCATCATAAGCATGATAGAACTTACAAACACTCATCAAGGAAAGGATGAGCCAGTTGTTGACTTCATCAACCGTTGGAGGAGCTTAAGCCTCAACTACAAAGATCACCTTAGCGAGACTTCTGGCATCAAAATATGCATTCAACGCATGCATTGGAGTCTTCGCTATCTTACAAGGCATAAATCCCACAACATTGAAAGAACTAGCAACTCATGCACTTGATATGGAATTGAGTATGCCTGCAAGTGGACATCAAAGGTTTCCTGGCTTTGAGCCTCATGAGGAATAGAAGAATATGATGCTGAGAATGGGGGCAAGTATTCGTCCGAAGATGAAGCTGAAGAGTTCATGCATGTTGGAATGCTCTTTAAGGCACGAGCCTAAACTGCAAGTTATAATGCTCCTCAACACGAGCCTAAATTACAAATTTGTAATACTTCTTGGCACATGATTCTGTATTATATGTCACGAAGCTCCCCAATTTTGAACTAAAACTTTAAGACGTGGAGCTCTTAAAAATCGAGCAAAGTCTTCAAGTTGCAAATCTCTTCAAATTTGAGAAAAGAATCAAGTCGAAAGCTCTTCAAAATCAAGCAAAGACTTCAAGTCGCAAAACTTTTCAAATTAGAGCCAAACTTTAAGACGTAAGGATTTTAAAATTTGAGCAAATTTTTCAAGTTGTAAAGCTCTTCAAATTCAAGCAAACTGTTCAAGCTGCAAAGCTCTTCAACTGTGAGCTAAATCTTCAAGTTGCAATACTCCTCAACATATGAGCCTGAACTGCATGTCATGAAGCTCTTCAAATTTGAGCAAAATCTACAAGTCGCAAAGCTCCCTAAAATACGAGCTTAAACTGCAAGTTACTACACTCCTTAATGCAAGAGCATAAACTGCATGTTACTCCTGGCTGGAAAGAGTATAAACTGTGTCTGGCCCAAAAATAAAAGTCCGCTAGGTTGAAAACCTCGAAGGAGGTGACTTAGGAAAAAGTTAGGACATTAAAAAAATAAAAAGACACACTAATTCTAAACTACAATATGACTTGATCCTCTTCACCGAGGTACGTAGGCAGCATAGAGTTTCATTCTAAGTTTAGTCGCATAAGTTCAAAAGATACATATTGCCCCAATCGTTGTCCAAATGAAGTATGATGGAAGTAATTCATTCAACCAACACTTGAAAGTCGGGCTAAAATATCATTCTTCTATTGAATTTTGGATCTCATATGGCTTAAGGGGGCAAGACTCCATGATAAATCAATGTCTTCAATGGGGCGATTGTAGTCTTTTAGGAGGCTACTAAGTATTTGCACTAAAGTTCGGGGATTCGCTATGTCTTCATGTTCACCAAATCTTTAAGTCCTCCGGTCTTCAAGTTTGTTTCTCTTCAAGTTGAAGTCTTCAAGTTGAAGTCTCCAAGTTGAGATCTTCAAGTCCGTCGGTCGTCAAGTTGAATTCTTCACGTTCTCTACTATTCAAGTTGAAATATTTAAGCCCTCCAAGTCTCCAAGTTGAAGTCCTCAAGTTCGTCGATCTTCAATTTGAAGTCTTCAAGTTGAAATTTTCAAGTCTGTCGGTCTTGAAGTTGAAGTCTTCATGTTCACCACTCTTCAAGTTGAAATATTTAAGCCCTCTAAGTCTCCAAGTTTAAGTCTTCAAGTCTATTGGTCTTCAAGTTGAAGTTTTCAAATTCGCCAGTCTTAAAGTTGAATTGTTTAAGCCCTCCAAATCTTCAAGTTGAAGTCTTCAAGTCTGCTAATTTTTCAAGTTGAATTATAAACGTCAACCACTCTTCAAGTTGAAGTCTGCAAGGTCTTCCAAATCTTCAAAGTTTTCCAAGTGTTCAAGTCTATGTCGTCAAGTCCATGAAGTCTTCGAGTGGAAGATTTATAATTTTCCAATCTTAAGGTGGAAATATAAGTCCCTTTGCACCTTAAGTTGGGCTCTTCGTAGATTTGTCCTTAAAAGGAACAATAATTTCTCAATCTTAAGGTGGACATTTAAGTCCCTTTGCACCTTAAGTTGGCCTCTTCGTGGGTTTTTCCTTAAAAGGAACAATAATTTTCCAATCTTAAGGTGGAAATTTAAGTCCCTTTTCACCTTAAGTTGGCCTCTTTGTGATTTTATCCTTAAAAGGAACTATTCTTAAGGTGAACATGTAAATCTCTTCGATAGTCGGGTCACTTTGAGAGTAATCTCTCCGATATTCAGGTCGCTTTATGAGTAATCTCTCTGATAGTCGGGTTACATTGAGAGTCATATCTCTGATAGTCGGGTCACCTTAAGAGTAATCTCTCCGATAGTCGGGCCACATTGGGAGTAATCTCTCCAATAGTGGGGTCACCTTGAGAGTAATCTCTCCGATATTCAGGCAAAGATGAATACTCATCCCCTCACACCCTAAGATCGTATTCTTCATGCATGAATCATCTCGTTAAACAAGAATACATCCTTCTTGTTTGACCTACAAAAAGCCAAAAGGAAAAAAAGAAAAAAATACAATAGAAGAAAATACCGGCAGGAGTGAACGCTATAGGCGGACTTGAAACTGCTCGAGAGCGCTGCAAATTGAGGCCCATAATACGAGTGCATGAGGCTATCTTTATATAAGTATTAAAAGATGGCTGACAAGAGGTTATTTCGATGTGGGATCAGATACAATAAGGCAGCTAAACATTCCCTTATTCAATTCAGACTCGAAATTGGCCTCATATCCTCTTAGAATTTACGTCTCTTGTGTTGTAGTTGGAATAAACCAGGACTACTACAAGTAATTGAATTTGTATCAAATGTAGAATAAAGGAACAAGCACCGACGATGAAACTAAAAGGATACGACTATGACAATAACAATGCCACGTAGAAGTCAAAGTGTAATCTCAAGCATAATGATTATATTTTGCATACGGTTTAATTCGACCACACCTGATTTTACGGGCTCGAGGTTCTGCCTCGAGAGTGAGTCCGTATCGAAGAAAGTTCGGGCTCGAAGAACACAAAAACTGAGGGATCAAGATCAGACTAAATCGACACCGAAGTAACGGAATAACGAGATATCCGCAATCGACCACCAATCTCGGCGGGAATCTCGAAATTGGCAGAACCATTAAACGGTTATTGATATCTATCATGTATTTTGCTTCCAAAATTAGAGTTATACCTTATTGAGGATTCCTCTATAATATAAAGAGGAACCATTTTCATTTGTAACATAGATGAATCATAGACGCAATTACTGAGAAATACAAACACTTTGCTCTTTTACTCGCTCTTAGTTCTCTACTGTTCTTATTGTCCATATTATTCTTATTGTTCTTATTGTTCTTATGGTTCTTAACGTTCCATCTCGAAACTATTCCAAGCCGAGGTCGATAACTTGCAAACGGCACTGGTTTGATCTATTACAATCATTTAATTTCTTTATTTATTTAGCTATTTATCAAATGACATTGAATTAGATCACATATCCTTATAACCACATTACAAGTTTAATTGTTACTTGTATTTCGAGGTAAACTGTTTGGCGCTCACCGTGGGGCTAAGGATAATAGTGATTGTTCAGTGCTAATTCTGGTCTAACACACTATTTTACACTTGTTTCTTGTCAAGAATTTTGTTTTCAGGTTAAGATCATGTCAAACTCACAAAACACAGCTACACATGGCGACAAGGGTCTCGGACTCCACGGAGAAAACGAGAATGTTATCGCCCCAGGAATCAAGGTGCCACATGATGACTTCGGAGGAGCACTGCCCGTCAACCCGGTTGATGTCAGTTCTCATGTTGTCTTGAATGCGAATTTGGGCGGAGACCCCGAGGGAAGTGTAAGCAGAGAGGGCCGAACTGACGATCAAGGAACGCAGGGCAGAGGAGACAAAGGTGTCAGTCTCCAAGTAATATTTGAAATGCTGCAAGCCCAACAAAACACCATTGCTCAGTTACAAAATCAGCACAGGACACCGAATAGGGTCGAGCAAGAGGCTACTCACCGTACCGAGCCAGTGCTCGAAAGATCGGGTGATAATACCTCGACAGATGAACCTGCTATAATGAGAATGCTCGAGGAGCTTACTAAGATAATAGAATCCGGAGAAAAGAAAATCGAGGCCAACGACAAGAAGGTGAAAATCTATAACTCTCGAGTTGATCAAATACCGAGGGCACCACCGATCTTAAAGGGAATGGACTCTAAGAAGTTTGTGCAAAAACCATTCCCCCCAAGTGCGGCTCCGAAGCCTATCCATAAGAATTTCTGAATGCCCGGTATACCTAAATACAACGGGACCTCGGACCCCAATGAGCACGTTACTTCTTATACTTGCACCATAAATGGTAATGATTTGGAGGATGACAAAATCGAGTATGTATTACTAAAGAAATTCGGGGAGACCCTGTCGAAGGGAGCTATGATTTGGTATCACAACTTTCCACCGAACTCCATCAATTTGTTCTCCATGTTGGCAAATTCATTTGTAAAAGCACACGTTGGTGCCATAAAGGTTGCAACAAGAAAATCCGACCTCTTCAATGTGAAGCGGAGGGATAACGAGATGCTAAAAGAGTTTGTATCTTGATTCCAAATGGAACGTATGGAATTACCACCAGTCACTGATGATTGGGCTGTTCAAGCTTTCACCCAAGGATTAAACGAGCGGAGTTCGATCGCATCATACCAGTTGAAATAAAACTTGATCGAGTACCTGTCTTAGACTTGGGTAGATGTTCACAACCGATATCAGTCAAAGATTAGGGTTGAGGATGACCAATTGGGAGCTCCTTCAAGTTCTGTACATCCAAACCGGTCGACAGGTAAAAACCAGAGAGATAATAATAGAGAATCGAGGCCGAATAAATATCGGTACCAGCCGTATGTTTCAGATCGAAGGAATAACGGTTCGGATGCAACTCTGCCCGGAACGATCAGATGAGTGATCGAGGGCAGAATTCTCGGGGACTAATGAGTAAAACTGGCTTCGACAAATATGCAGATCCCACATAAGCGCCTCGATTATGGAAATACAATTTCGGTGTTGATGCATCGGGGATTGTATCGGCCATAAAAAGGATCAAAAATACTAGGTGGCCCAGGCTTATACAGACCAATCCCTCTCAAAGGAAACAAAACTTAATGTGTAAGTATCATGGCACCCATGGCTATAGGACCGAAGACTGCAGACAGTTGTGAGGAGAGGTAGCTCGATTATTCAACGAGGGCTACCTTCGAGAGTTCCTCAGTGATCCAGTCAAAAATCACTCCAGGAAAAGAGACGCCAACAGAAAGAATGAGAAAGAAGAACCTCAGCATGTTATTCACATGATTATCAGCGGGGTCGACATCCCACAAGGACCAATATTCAAATGCACCAAGGTGTCGATCACCAGAGAAAAACGGACTCGAGACTACATGCCCGAAGGCACTCTATCGTTCAGTGACGAAGAAGCAGAGGGCATCTCTCAGCCACACAACAATGCCCTGGTAATTTCTATTTTATTAAATAAAATTCAAGTTAAACGTGTTATAGTAGATCCAGGTAGTTCGGCAAACATAATCAGATCGAGGGTCATAGAAATGCTCGGCTTACTAGACCAGATTGTACCTGCATCTAGAGTCCTAAATGGATTCAACATGGCTAGTGAAACGACCAAGGGGAAGATAATCCTACTAGTGAACATGGTTGGGACCATCCAAGACACTAAATTTCATGTCACCGAAGGTGACATGAGGTATAATGCACTGCTCGGAAGACCCTGGATCTACAACATGAGGGAAGTACCATCAACCCTTCACCAAATGATGAAGTTCCCAACAGTGGGTGATGTGAAAACAGTTTATGGGGAACAACACACTACAAGGAAATATTTGCACTCGATGAGGTGACGCCGATATCAGCACCTTCAACCTCAGAAAAGTCAAGCACCAAAGATAAACAAGCCGCCAAATAGCAATAACTGTCCCCAGCCTCGACCGAATTGGATAAATAGGTAATCATCGAAGAAGAAGAAGAGGATTTTCTCACTCCTTGAACTTTCGTCGTTCCCGAAGAATCGGATGCAACCAAGTCAACGGTCGAGGAGCTGGAACAGGTGATATTGATCGAGTATCCACCCGAACAAAAGGTATACCTGGGAACGTGGTTGACCCCCGAGCTTAGGAAAAAACTTATTCAATTTCTTATTGATAACATTAACTGCTTTGCATGGTCCTATTTAGACATGACAAGAATCCCACCCGAGATAACGACTCACTGTCTGAGCCTGGATCTCAAGTTCAGACTGGTCAAGCAAAAGAGAAGGCCTCAGTCTGAGGTAAAGCACGCCTTCATAAAAGAGGAGATAACCAAACTTCTTAAAATAGGGTCCATTCGGGAAGTAAAGTATCCAGAATGGTTAGCTAACGTAGTCGTGGTCCCCAAAAAGGGGAACAAACTTATAATGTGTGTAGACTATAAGGAATTGAATAAAGTGTGTCCAAAAGACTCTGTTCCCTTGCCTAACATCGATCATTTGATCGATGCCACAGTCTGCCATGATATACTTACCTTTCTCGACGCCTATTCTGGGTACAACCTAATCCAGATGGACCCGAAGGATCAGGAAAAGACTTCTTTTATCACTAAGTTTGGGACCTGCTGTTATAATGTAATGCCCTTCGGACTAAAAAATGTGGGAGCTACATATCAATGCCTAGTTAAAAAGATGTTCGAAGAACATATAGGTAAATCAATGGAAGTTTACATTGACGATACGTTAGTTAAGTCCCTGCGCGTAGAGGACCATTTGACTCATTTGCAGGAGACATTCGAAATCTTGAGGAAGTACAACATGAAGCTTAACCCCGAAAAATGTGCTTTCGGGGTCGGCTCAGGCAAATTCCTCGGCTTTATGGTGTCAAATCGGAGAATCAAGATCAACCTGGTAAGATTAAGTCCATCGAGGACATCACCGTCGTGGACAGCAAGAAAGCTATTCAGAGGCTAACTGGACGGATAGCTGCCCTACGCCAATTCATTTCGAGGTCATCAGACCGAAGCCACAGGTTGTTTTCCTTACTCAAAAAGAAAAATAATTTTACGTGGACCCCGAAATGTCAACAAGCATTGGAGGAATTGAAACGATACCTATCGAGCCCACATTTGCTCCACACTCCCAAGGCAAATGAGAAGATGAACCTATACTTGGAAGTATCCGAGATAGCGGTAAGTGGTGTGTTAGTTCAAGAAGAACAAGGTACGCAGTTTCCTGTTTATTACGTAACTCAGACCTTAGGAGATGCCGAAACTAGGTATCCATACTTAGAGAAATTGGCACTTGCATTAATAAGAGCATCTAGAAAACTAAAGCCATATTTTCACTGTCATCCCATATGTGTGATCACAACTTATCCACTCCGAAATGTTTTACACAAGCCCGAATTATCGGGTCGATTGGCCAAGTGGACCATCGAACTTGGCAGGTATGATATCATATATCAACCCCGAACGACCATTAAGTCTCAAATTTTAGCAAGACTTCGTTGCCGATTTTACACCAACCCTCGTACCCGAAGTGGAAAAGGAACTTCTACTTAGATCAGGTACTTCATGAGGGGTATGGACCCTCTTCATGGATGGTGCCTCGAATGTGAAAGGGTCTGGGATCGGTATTGCTTTGAAACCGCCTACAGGCAATATTATTAGACAATCCATTAAAATTTCCAAATTGACTAACAAAGAAGCTAAGTATGAGGCCATGATTGCAGGTCTCGATCTAGCTAAAAGCTTGGGGACGGAAGTAATCAAAGCTAAGTACGACTCCCTACTAGTGGTAAACCAAGTAAATGGAACTTTTGCAGTTTGAGAGGATCGAATGAAAAGGTACTTAGAAAAATTGCAGGTAACCTTACACAATTTTATGGAGTGGACTCTATAACACGTGCCTCGAGAGAAAAACACCGAGGCCGACGCACTTGCCAATTTGGGGTCATCGGTCGAAGAAGATGAGATCAGATCGGGGACTGTCGTCTAACTCTCGAGGTTTGTGATCGAGGAAGGTCATGATGATATTAATTCTACAAGCTTAACCTGGGACTGGAGGAACAAACACATCGAATACTTGAAGAACGGGAAGCTACCGTGGGATCCCAAAGAATCAAGGACCTTACCGACAAAAGCTACTTGATTCAAATTAAACGAAGACGGAACGTTATACAGGAGAACGTTCGATGGTCCATTGGCGATATGCTTAGGACCAAGAGATATTGATTATGTTCTGTGGGAAATCAACGAAGGCACTTGTAGAAACCATTCCGGCGCCGAGTCACTAGTTCGTAAGGTCATCAGAGCGGGATACTATTGGGATAACATGGAAAAAGACTCTAAGGAGTTCGTTCGAAGATGAGACAAATATCAAAGGTTCACATCGATGATCCACCAGCCCGGTGAACAACTTCACTTGGTCCTATCCCCATGTTCATTCATGAAATGAGGAATGGACATCGTCGGTCCTCTGCCATCGGCCCCAGTTAAAGCTAAGTTCATATTATTTATGACTGACTATTTCTCTAAATGGTTTGAACCGCAAGCCATTGAAAAGGTTAGGAAAAAAGAAGTGATCGACTTCATATAGGATCACATCGCATGCTGATTCGGGATACCAGCGGGAATAGCGTGTGATAATGGCAAACAACTCATCGGCAGTAAAGTAACGAAATTCCTCGAAGTCCTAAAAATAAAGAGGATATTGTCGACGCCACATCACCTAGTGGAAACGGACAGGCCGAATCGACGAATAAGACTATCATCCAAAACTTGAAGAAAAGGCTAAACGAAGCCAAAGGGAAGTGGAGAGAAAAATTGCCCGAGGTTTTACGGGCATATCAGACTACATTGGAGTACAGTACCAGAGCAACTCCGCTTTCTTTAGTATATGGATCTGAGGCCTTGATACCGGTCGAAATCGGGGAGCCCAGCGCCAGGTTTTGACACACAACAAAGGAATCCAACCACGAGGCCATGAATACCGGTCTCAAGTTGTTAGATGAAAGAAGATAAGCGGTGCTCGTTCGAATGGCCGCAAAAAAGCAACGAATCGAGAGATATTACAACAGAAAATACAATCTTCGACACTTCAAAGTCAGGGACTTAGTCTTAAGAAAAGTCACCATCAATACTCGAGACCCTAATAAAGGGAAACTTGATCCTAACTTGGAAGGACCCTATCAAATCCTCGACATAGTCGGGAAGGATCTTACAAACTCGGAACAATGAACAGCGAACCATTGTCGAATAACTGGAACATATCACTCCTCAAGGGGTATTATTGCTAAGGTATGGCTTTCTTTTTTCTTTCATTTACTTAAATATTTGAAACTAACTTATTGCAAGAATCCGATCCAAGAAATAGAGACCTCAGGTTTTAAAGTACGCGTTGCACTCTTTTTCCCTTAGACCGGTTTTATCCCAAATGGGTTTTTTCGGCGAGGTTTTTAACGAGGCAACAACTATGTGCTACCTGAGGATAACTCAAAAAGTATCCAAGGCTTCTATAAAATCAACCTTGAATATTGGGGGGCATCACCCTCGGATGTTATGTGTTCGATGTTATGTGTTCGAGAAATATATCTAGTATCAATGGGTCTCTATAGGAAGAATTTTGTAATGGGCCAAACGGTCGAATGAACTGTGTCCATATATATTAGCCAAGTCCCGACAACAAAACATGTACGCATGTAGAAATTATTCAATGAAGCATTTTCTTTTCTCGAACATCTCATGTTTCGAAGTAAATTTTCTACTATACGAGTCATGTACTTATGATTCTGATCTATTACGCAAAACTAACACTTGTGAAAAATGGCTCAAGGGCCAAGTACAAGCCTACCCCGGACACTCGGGGACTGTAGACTCGAGCTATTTAAGTACGAAATAATAAAGACCTCAAAGAGTCACCCCTCGATATATAGGCCAAAGCCATCACACTCGGGGACTTACATTTCGAACAAGTTCAAAATGTTATCGGGAAACAAGTCCAAGAGACATACCCGAAGGCTACGGCCATATTAAAGACTACGGTCACGTAAAAGGTTACGGTCAAAATAATGCGGCTCGGAGATGTCCGATACCGCCATAAACTAAAGGCCTTCAAATACTTTGAAAAAACCAGTTAAATAAGGCTACCCTCGGCAAAGCAAATGAAAAAGGACTTCGATAAAATCAGCCCTCAAATAATTTAAAGGCTTTAACAATATCAGCCTTCGAAAAAGCCTCAAGAGATATCAAATTATCTTAATATAAACGAGTTAAGAGAAAATAGGGTTCCGATTATTGGTCCCTCGAAAACCCAATGGGTACAAAAAACACATGCTAAGGCATAAAGAAATTTTCACTAAGTCTTTTAGCCGAAAAGGAAAAAATGATAGCCATTTTTAGAGGCCGAATTGGCCCAACTTAAAGAGCCTAAGGGCCGATCTAAAGAGCCTAAGGTCCGATCTAATAAGCCTAAGGGCCAATAAAATTAGAGTTCGGTACCTCCCTCTCACTCGATTCAAACCCAAGGGTTCGATTATTCCGAGATTAAACAAATGTTAACTACAACTCGAATATTCACCTAAAAGGTATATAGTGGTGAGCTTGAAATACTTAACAGTCATTTGATGAAAAACTAAGGGATCACTTTATCTTAAACTCAAGATTCATTCAAACTCGATTATTAAAGATAACTCGTCGGCCAGTTCGATCGATCCACACCCGAAGCACAATCTCGAATGAGTTTCGAACTCGGGGACTTGCCTTCGTGAAAACAAAAAGCTTAAGGGTTTACTCCAATAACGAGTTGAACTGCAACAATAAAAGTTTCCAACGAAATCAAATAAACATATGAAGGCATCCAAGAAAAGCTTTCTATTACATATCGAATAGGCTATACTAAAGGCCGACCAAGACCTTACACAAAAAGAGAAAAAAGAGAAAAGGAAAAAATCTTAAGGACCTAGTCTACCCCAGGAGCCACGTCCTAGGGAACCACCTCTTCAGGAGTTGCTTCTTCAACGGCCTCATCATCGCCCTCTCCGCTCTCGGAACCGCAGGTTGATTCCTCTTAATCGGAAAGCAAAGTTGCGGCCTCGACTTCCAAAACTTTGATATCTTCAATATCAACCGAGAGGTCGAAGCCACGGGCGTGTATTTCTTTGAGAGCCTCTCTCCAAGACTGCCTCCTAGCATGATCAACTGCAAACGACAGTCTAATCTCAGCTACAATAGAGATCTCCTGCGCCCAAAGATTGGTAGCCTCAGCATAAAAAGTCACAAGTGCCTCTACCTCATGCTTAGCCTTAGAAAGCTCGGCGACCAGCTTAGCCTCGAGCTCCTCAACCTTCTGAGCTCGAGCCGAGTTCTCCTCCTTTATGGCATTGACACATGTTCACATCGGTCCAACACCGATGAGGGTTTATCAACTTTAAAGTCGATTTTTAGGATGTATGGGCCAGAAACGTATTCATGGGGGGAGGTTTTACCGGCATTTTATGGTCGACCGACTAGGAGGAGGAAGATGGAGCCTTTTCCTTTTGTGGCACTGTTTTGGAGGTTTTTTCCATTTGTGTATATAAAGGAAGTAGAAAGAATGTGTAAAATGGTGGCTCCGGTGAAAACAACGGTGGTGTAATGAGAAGCGATGAGAGAAAGATAAGAAGGATTAGAAATATTGGGAACTATATAGTTTATGATCAAAGCAAAGTAAAGTTTGAATCAACTAAAAAGGTGGTATTTATATGTTTAAGACGACTATTCGGTATCACTAGTGGCCGACCAAGGACTGACATGCATTGATGGTTTTTTGGGAACCGAACTGACATGATGTTTCAGTCACATCCATCACTTACGTCATAGAGACGACGTCATGATCGAGGTATCGAGGCTCAAATCGTTTCTTATCATTTCATTCTAAGAGATGCGGGGACTGTCTGTATACGGTTAAAATCAACCACACCCGATTTTACGGGCTCGAGGGTCTGCCTCGAGAGTGATTCCGTATCGAAGCAAGTTCGGGCTCGAAGAACACGAAGACTGAAGGATCAAGATCGGACTAAATCGACACTAAAGTAACGGAATAACGAGATATCCGCAACCGACCACCAATCTCGGCGAGAATCTCGGAATTGGCATAACCATTAAAAGGTTATTGATATCAATCATGTATTTTGGTTTCGAAATTAGAGTTATACCTTATTTAGGATTTCTCTACTATATAAAGAGGAACTCTGTTCATTTGTAACACAGATGAATCATAGACACAATTATTGAGAAATACAAACACTCTGCTCTTTTACTCACTTTTAATTCTCTATTGTTCTTATTGTCCATATTATTCTTATTGTTCTTGTAGTTCTTAAGGTTCAATCTCGAAACTATTCCAAGCCGAGGTCGATAACTTGCGAACGGCACTGGTTTGATATATTACAATCATTTAATTCCTTTATATATTTAGCTATATTATCAATTGGCATTGAATTAGATCACGTATCCTTATAACCACATTACAAGTTTAATTGTTACTCATATTTCGAGGTAAACATATTTAGAAAGGATTATTTTGTTGGATTTGGATACCCTTTGGTAACGTTGGAATTCAAGTAACAAAAGTTCCAAATTCTCAAACTAACATGGCCCGGCTCAGTTCTATTAATATGTGAATTTGATGCAAAGTTCCCAAGACAAATTTGTCTCAAACAACTCGTTGGGTCAATGGATTAAATTGCCGAAATATATTACATTTTGGAAATTTTAATTCGACCCCGGATTCAAATTTGTTATCCTTGCTAGTACTTCACGCCTAATCTCAAGGATTATCGTATCTATGTTACGGCAAGTCTTGAAGTAGGGGGCATTTGTAGGAAATTAAAATTTTATTGAATTTAAATCCATTAGAAATTTTGATTTAATTTCAATTAAATATATTTCGAACCAAATAAATATTATGGGCTAATATATTTGGATTAATTATTCAAATCCAATAAATATGGATTTAATAAATAGGTCAAAATGCGTTGGGCTAACCCATTTAATTGGCTAAAAGTGATGAACCCGTTTCATTAGGCCCAAGATGTCATCTTCCTAGAGGCCTAGTTTGGTGCCAGGGGTCAAATGACGTGGCACGCCAAGTCAAATGGAAGAGTCAATAGGATCATGCCACGTGTCAAAATGTCATGACCCGAAATCTCACCTTCAGGCCGTGATGGCGCCTAACGTTGCACCCGCTAGGCAAGCCAACGTGTTAACTGAATTGATTTATTAACAAGTGAAAATAACAAACACTGACTAGATAATTGAAATAAAGTGCGGAAGCATTAACATGATTCTAAATAACAATAGCTAATAACGCAGAAATCCCTTTAAGTACAACCCAGAAGTGGAGTCACAACCTCACCAACTAGTCTAAGATTTGACTAAAAACAACAGTTTGAAAATAAAATGATGTCTCTGTTTGGAAAACCACATAAAAGACAGAATGAAAGATAGACAGGGACGCCGATATCCACGAACGCCATGCGGAACTACCTCGGTGTCGTCTGGAATGGACTAAAGGACACTCCCACTAGCGATGTCCACTGGGTCCGGCTGCGTAATCTGCATAACATAAAGAAGTGCAGGTGTAGCAACAGTACAACCGACCCTATGTACTGAGTAAGTGCCGAGCCTAACCTCGGCGAAGTAGTGACGAGGCTAGGACACGACGACAAATTGTACATGTCCAGGTCAATAGTATAGCAGGAAATAAACAAGGATACAGTTACGGGGAAGAACATGCTGGGGATAAGAGGGAAACAATTACTAAACAGTAGAATCAAGTACTAAATGGAAATGTCGAAGTAAGGCAGGGAGTAACAACTCGAAACAAGTAAAATAGACAGGAGAAAACACGGCATGACCCCTCGTGTATAATCTCAAAATCACACGGCACGGAATGTCCCCTCGCGCATAAATAATAATGACTCGGCACGGAATATCCCCTCGTGCATCAATAATAATCAATCGGCACGAAATGTTCCCTCGTGCATAAATAATAATCAATCGGCACGGAATGTCCCCTCGCGCATAAATAATAATCAATCGGCACCGAATGTTCCCTCGTGCATAAATATAATCAATCGGCACAGAATGTTCCTTCGTGCATAAATATAATCAATCGGCACGGAATGTTCCTTCGTGCATAAATATAATCAGTCGGCACGGAATGTTCCTTCGTGCATAAATATAATCATTCGGCACGGAATGTTACTTCGTGCATAAATAGCAAGGAATATTCCTTCGTGCATGATGAGTGTAAAAGCAACAATTGATATGAAAGTTTAACAATAAGACATTTCAAATGTCCAGAAATAATCAACAAAATTCTATTGTCCCCGCAAAGGACTCAGTTATAACCAATCTCACTCAAAAGTATAATATAAACAGTAAACCCTCAACCGAACACATAATAAAGAACTTTCTACGTCATGAAGTAACTTCAAGGTAGCACTTTCAAGGTTCCCAATAATTCACAACACGAAGAATATCAAAGAACATTAAACAACTCAACAAAATCGACTTATGGGCATGCTTGACTACAACATATAGGTACCTGTCACCTCACCTATACATTGGACATGAATTACACATAGAAAATAAGACTCTATACTTAATCCCTCAAGCTAAGGTTAGGCCAATCACTTACCTCGGCTCCAAGAATGCAAGTCAAGCCTCAATCACGGCCTTTCCTCTTAAATCCGACTCCGAAACGATAATATCTAAACATAATTGACTTAATAACATCAATAATAAATAACTCAATACCAAAGCCTAATTATACATTTCCCATAATTCTTCCAAAAATACCAAAATTTGACCCCGGGCCCGCTTGGTCCAAGCTCAAGGTTCGGACCAAAACCCGATAACCCATTCCCCCATGAACCCGAATATACAATTTGTTTTGAAATTCGACCCCAAAATGAGGTTGAATTCCCAAAAATTCCAAAAGCCCTAACTCTACCCAAAACCCCATATTTCTACCTTTGATTTCATGTTATTAGACCTAGAATCTAGTGATTGATGAAGGAAAATGGAAGAAACTAGAGTTAAGATCACTTACCTAAGTGGTTATGGAGGAAGAGCAGCTTGGAAATCGGCTATGGGGTTTGGAGAAGAAGGAGAGGGTGAAAAGTTATGAAAATCCCGTAACTATTCTGTTTTTTAACCTTAAAAATCACTGGGCGAATTTACTCTACGCGATCGCGGAAAGGGAGTTGCGATCGCGTAGGGCCTGAATCACGTGCACTACGATCGCGAAAAGGGTGTTGCGATCACGTGGGGTCCCTAGTCTTGGCTATGCGACCGCGGACGAAAAGGTGCGACCGCAGAAGGAAAATACCCAGCCCCCTCCCCAGCTCTCCTATACTTTATGCGATCGCGAAAGCACCTATGCGATCGCATAGAGTCACAGACCTCCCCCTCACACTACACTACGCGATCGCATAGTGTAAAAACTCAGACACCAGAACAGCCCCCAAAAACCAGATTTTCCAACTCTTTTGCACCCCGACACCTACCCGAAACTCACCCGAGCCCTCACGGCTCAAAACCAAATATACACATGACTTCAAAATCATCCTACAAACTTATTCGAGTAATATAACCACCAAAATAACATCAAAAATAATGAATTAAACTCCAAAATCTATAGAATTTTCTCAAACTTTATTAACTTCCAAATTCTCCAATTTGATCCGAAACACGTCAAACCAAGTCCGTTTGTTACCAAATTTTACAGATAACTCACATAACACATATTGAACCTGTTCCGAGCTCCGGAACCATAATACGGGCTCGGTAACACATATTTCACATCAAAGTTCATTTTCAAAAGTCTTTCTAGAAAATAATTTTCTTTAAAAATTCATTTCTCGGACTTGGGACCTCGGAATTCGATTCCGGACATACGCCCAGGTCCCATATTTTCCTACGGACCCTTCGGGACCGTCAAATCACGGGTCCGGGTTCGTTTACCAAAAATGTTGACCAAAGTCAACTTTATTCCATTAATTATCATAAATTCAACTATTTAACACATTTTCACATAAAGACTTCTCGGCTACGCGCTCGGGCTGTGCACGCCCATCGAGGTGAGATTAATGGAGGCTTTCAGGGCCTCAAAACATAGTTTTTGCTAAATTTACACAAGATGACCTTTTGGGTCATCACAATCTCCACCTCTAAAACAACCGTTCGTCCTCGAATGGACATAGAAAAGTACCTGAATCGGGGAAAAGGTGGGGATATCGGCTCCGCATATCGGTCTCGGACTCCCAAGTAGATGCCTCAACAGGATGACCTCTCCATTGAATACAAATCGAAGGATAACTCTTCGATCTCAACTATCGCACATGCCGACTCCTCCTCATAAGACAAATCCTTGTCCAACTGGACACCACTGAAGTCAAGTACATGAGATGGATCCGCAATATACCTACAGAGCATAGACACATGAAATACCGGATGCACGACTGACAAGCTAGGTGGCAAGGAAAGTCTATAGGCCACCTCTCCTACCTTATCCAGAATCTCAAATGGACCAATGTACCTAGGTCTCAACTTTCCCTTCTTTCCGAATCTCATCACGCCCTTCATGGGCGACACCCGAATAAATACCCGGTCGCCTATCATAAATGCCAAATCTCGAACTCTGCAATCCGCATAACTCTCTTCCTGGACTGAGCTGTACGAAGTCTATCCTGCATGATCTTCACCTTGTCCAAGGCATCCTGGACTAACTCAGAACCCAACAATCTAGCCTTTCCCGGCTCAACCATCCGACTGGAGACCGACACCGTCTACCATACAACGCCTCATACGGAGCCATCTGAATGCTCGACTGATAGTTGTTGTTGTAGGCAAACTCAGCTAAAGGCAAGAATTGGTCCCATGAACCACCAAATTCAATGACACAAGCTCGCAACATATCCTCCAAAAACTGAATAGTACGCTCGGACTGTTTGTCCGTCTGAGGATGAAATGTTGTGCTCAAATCAATCTGGGTGCCCAAATCTCGCTGAAATACTCTCCAAAAATGGGAGGTAAACTGAGTAGATCTATCTGATATAATTGATATGGGCACACCATGCAGTCTAACAATCTCTTTCATATAGATCCTTGCCAACTTCTCTGCTGAATACGAAACTGATACTGGGATGAAGTGCGCTGACTTGGTCAGCCTATCCACAACGACCCATACTGCATCAAACATCCTCTGAGTCCGTGGGAGTCCAACTACAAAGTCCATGGTGATACGCTCCCACTTCTACTCGGGAAGCTGAATCTGCTGCATCAAACCACCGGGTCTCTGGTGCTCGTACTTAACCTGCTGACAGTTCAAGCACCGAGATACATAAACTACAATATCCTTCTTCATCCTCCGCCACCAATAGTGCTGTCGCAAGTCCTGGTACATCTTTGTCGCGCCCTGATGAATAGAATACCGGGAACTATGGGCCTCCTGAAGTATCAACTCACGGATACCATCCACATCAGGTACACTAATCCGACCATGCATCCTCAAAACTCCCTCATCATCAACCGTAACCTGCTTGGCATCTCCGTGCCTGACTCTATCTCTAAGAACACATAAATGGCGATCATCATACTGCCTGGCCCGAATACGGTCATACAATGAAGAACGGGCCACGGTATGGGCCAAAACACTGCCAGTCGCAGAAACCTCCAATCTCACAAATCGGTTGACTAAATCCTGAACATCCAAAGCAAGAGGTTGCTCTCCGACTGATAAATAGGCAAGACTACCCATACTGGTTGACTTCCTGCTCAAAGCATCGGCCACCACACCGTCCTTCCCCGTATGATAAAGAATGGTAACATCATAATCCTTCAGCAACTCTAACCATCTCATCTGCCCCATGTTCGACTCCTTCTGCTTGAACAGATACTGTAAGCTCTTATGATCCATGAACACCTCACATGGCACACCATACAAATAATGCCTCCAAATATTCAATGCATGCACAATAGCTGCTAACTCCAAGTCATGAACTGGATAGGTCTTCTCATGAACCTTCAACTGACGAGAAGCTTAGGCTATAACCTTGCCATCCTGCATCAACACTGCACCAAGCCCAACCCGTGAAGCATCACAATACACGGTATACGGTCCTGAACCTGTGGGCAAAACTAACACCAGTGTCGGGGTCAAGGCTGCCTTAAGCTTATGAAAGCTTGACTCACACTCATCAGACCACCTGAACTGAGCACTCCTCTAAGTCAACCTGGTCATCGGGGTTGCAATGGATGAAAATCCCTCCACAAACCGACGATAATAACCCGCTAAGCCAAAGAAACTCCGGATCTCTGCAGCTGAGGTGGGTCTAGGCCAATCTCTGACTGCTGAAATCTTCTTGGGATCCACCTGAACACCTTCTGATGATACCACATGGCCTAGAAATGCAATTGAACTCAACCAGAACTCGCACTTGGAAAATTTGGCATACAAATGACAATCCCTCAAAGTCTGGAGGACGACTCTAAGGTGATGCTCATGCTCCTCTCGGCTGCGAGAGTATATCAATATATCATCAATGAAGACAATTATAAATGAGTCCAAATAAGGCCTGAACACTCGGTGCATCAACTCCATAAAAGCAGCGGGGGCATTTGTCAGCCCAAATGACATCACCAAGAACTCATAATGCCCATAACGAGTGCGAAAGGCTGTCTTAGGGACATCAGACGCCCTAATCCTCAGCTGATGGTAACCAGATCTCAAGTCAATCTTGGAAAACACTGAAGCACCCTGAAGCTGGTCGAATAAATCATCAATCCTCGGCAAAGGATACTTGTTCTTAATAGTAACCTTATTCAACTGCCGGTAGTCAATACACATCCTCATCGAGCCATCTTTCTTCTTGACAAACAATACTGGAGCACCCCAAGAAGAAACACTAGGCCTAATGAAGCCTTTATCCAACAAATCATGCAACTGATCTTTCAACTTCTTCAACTCTGGCGGGGCCATACGATACGACGGAGTAGAAATAGGCTGGGTGCCCTGAGCTAACTCAATACAAAAATCAATATCCCTGTCGGGTGGCATACCCGGCAGGTCAGCAGGGAATACCTCTGGAAACTCACGAACCATGGGCACAGACTCCAGGGAAGGAACCTCGACGCTAGAATCAAGAACATAGGCCAGATAGGCCAAACAACCGTTCTCGACCATGCGTTGAGCCTTCATATAAGAAATGACTCTACCAGAAGAATGACTTGGAGTCCCCCTCCACTCCAAACGAGGCACCCCTGGCAAGGCCAAGGTCACTGTCTTGGCATGACAGTCCAGAATAGCATAATAGGGGGATAACCAATCCATCCCCAATATAACATCAAAGTCAACCATATTAAGAATTAAAAGATCAACCTAAGTCTCGTGACCACCAATAACTACTGAGAAAGCACGGTGGACTCGATCTACCACTATAGAATCACCCATCGGTGTAGAACATGCACAGCAGTACTCAATGAATCACGGGGCATACTTAAATAAGGGGAAAAATATGAAGACACATAGGATAATGTAGAACCCGGATCGAACAACACCGAAGCCTCTCGGCTGCAAACTGAAACTGTACCTGCAATAACTGCATCAGAAGCCTCAGCATCAGGCCTGGCAGGAAAAGCATAGCACCGGGGCTGAGCCCCTCCAACCTGAACATCTCTGGGTCGACCTAATGCCGTCTGACCTCTACCTCTCGTGGCATGTCCTCCACCTCTATGAGTCTGACCTCCACCTCTGGCACCCCGACCGCCACCCCTAGCTGGATGAGGGGGTAGGGGTGCTCCTGACGCGGGAAACCTGATACTGAGACCCACCAGAACCTCGGGGGCAAAACCTGGAAATATGCCCCAAACCACCGCAAGAATAACAAGGTCTCGCTGATGTGGCTGTTGACTCTGGAACTGGCCCTGTCGACCTTGATAACCACCCTGGAAGCTCTGAAGTGGCGGTGCACTGATAGGTGTTGGTGGTGCACCAATAGGAGCTGGCGATGCACTGTGAGCTACCTGAAGTGCCGACTGATAGGGTCTGGGAGGATGACCTCTGCCGAAAGAATCCCTGCCCCCAGATGAGGCTCCACTGAATCGACCGAAGTGACGGGGCCTCTAGTTAGCCCCCTGACCACTACCCTGTGACATAATCATCTCAATCCTCCTGGCCGCATCCTGGAACGAAATATCAGTACCTGACTCCTTGGCCATCTGAAGCCTGATGGGATGAGCCAAACCCTCAATAAACCTCCTCACTCTCTCATGATCAGTGGGGAGTATCATAATGGCATGCCAAGCTAGAGTGATGAACCTGGTCTCGTACTAAGTGACAGACATAGATCCCTGCTATAGGTGCTCAAACTGCCTCCGAAGATCCTACCTCTGAGTAACTGGAAGGAAATTCCCCATGAATAACTCGGAGAACTGAGACTAAGTCAATGGTGCAAACCCAGCTGGCTTGGTCAAACAATAGTCTCTCCACCAAGTCTTGGCGGAACCCGAAAGACGAAAAGTAGCAAAATCAACTCAATTGGACTCTACTATGCCCCTGTTCCTAAGAACTTCATAACAGTTGTCCAAATAATCCTGGGGATCCTCTGATGGTGCACCAGTAAATGTGGTAGTGAATAACTTGGTGAATCTATCCAATCTCCATAAAGCATCTGCTGACATAGTTTCTCCCTCAACTGTCGGGGCCACAATGCCCGGCTGAGCTACTCCGGCCGTCTGAGGTGCCGGAGTCTGGAACTGAGGAGCTAGCTGCTCTGGCGTGCGAGTAGTAGGAGTCTGGGTCCCTCCCCTAGCCTGAGAGATGGATGGTGCAGTAGGAAGAAGACCGGCCTGAGCCACACTTTCCATGAGTCCCACTAAGCGGACTAGAGCGTCCTGAAGCACCGGGGTGGCAATGAACCCCTCTGGGACCTGAGCTAGTCCAACTAGAACTATCTGAGTAGTAACCTCACCGGAAAAGTCTACCTGTGGGTCCGCTACTGGGGTTGCTGCCCTGGGTTGTGCCCTGCCCCTGCCTCGGCCTCTAATACGGCCTCAGCCCCTCGTAGGAGCTGTAACAGGAGAATCGGGCTGCAGATCGGTAGATAAGGAAGCACGCGTTCTCGCCATCTGCGAGAGAATAGAATCGAAACTCAATTAGCATTTAGAATTCAAATCGCACGACAGGAAAGAAGAAAGGTGAAATTATTCCTAACTTTACAGCCTCTGGGAGATAAGTACAGACGTCTCCGTACCGATCCCTCAGACTCTACCAAGTTTGTCTGTGAGTTGTGAGACCTAAGCAACCTAGTGTTATGATACCAACTTGTCACGACCCGAAATCTCACCTTCAGGCTGTGATGGCGCCTAACGTTGCACCCGCTAGGCAAGCCAACGTGTTAACTGAATTGATTTATTAACAAGTCAAAATAACAAACACTGACTAGATAATTGAAATAAAGTGCGGAAGCATTAACATGATTCTAAATAACAATAGCTAATAAAGCAGAAATCCCTTTAAGTACAACCCAGAAGTGGAGTCACAACCTCACGAACTAGTCTAAGATTTGACTAAAAACAACAGTTTGAAAATAAAATGATGTATATGTCTAGAAAACACATAAAAGACAATGAAAGATAGACAGGGACGCCGAGATCCACGAACGCAATGCGGAACTACCTCGGTGTCATCTGGAATGGACTGAAGGATACTCCCACTAGTGATGTCCACTGGGTCCGGCTGCGTAATCTGCACAACATAAAGAAGTGCAGGTATAGAATTAGTACAACCGACCTCATGTACTGAGTAAGTGTCGAGCCCAACCTCGGCGAAGTAGTGACGAGGCTAGGACACGACGACAAATTGTACCTGTGCAGTTCAATAGTATAAAAGGAAATAAAAAAGGATACAGTTACGGGGAAGAACATGCTGGGGATAAGAGGGCAACAATTGCTAAAACAGTAGAATCAAGTACTAAATGGAAATGTCGAAGTAAGGCAGGAAGTAACAACTCGAAACAAGTAAAATAGACAGGAGAAAACACGGCATGACCCCTCGTATATAATCTCAAAATCACACGGCACGGAATGTCCCCTCACGCATAAACAATAATGACTCGGCACGGAATGTCCCCTCGTGCATCAATAATAATCAATCGGCACGGAATGTCCCCTCGCGCATAAATAATAATCAATCAGCACGGAATGTCCCCTCGCGCATAAATAATAATCAATCGGCACTGAATGTTCCCTCGTGCATAAATATAATCAATCGGCACAGAATGTTCCTTCGTGCATAAATATAATCAATCGGCACGGAATGTTCCTTCGTTCATAAATATAATCAATCGGCACGGAATGTTCCTTCGTGCATAAATATAATCAATCGGCATGGAATGTTCCTTCGTGCATAAATATAATCATTCGGCACGGAATGTTAATTCGTGCATAAATAATAGTCATCGGCACGGAATTTTCCTTCGTGCATGATGAGTGTAAAAGCAACAATTGATATGAAATTTTCAAAATATAGTGTTTCAAATGTCCAGAAATAATCAACAAAATTCTATTGTCCCGGCAAGGGACTCAGCTATAACCAATCTCACTCAAAAGTATAATATCAACAGTAAACCCTCAATAGAACAGATAATCAAGAACTTTCTACCTCATGAAGTAACCTCAAGGTACCACTTTCGAGGTTCCCAATAATTCACAACACGGAGAATATCAAAGAACATTAAACAACTCATCAAAATCGACTTACGGGCATGCTTGACTACAACATATAGGTACCCATCACCTCACCTATACATTGGACATGAATTACACATAGCAAATAAGACTCTATACCTATTCCCTCAAGCTAACGTTAGGCCAAACACTTACCTCGGCTCCAAGAATGCAAGTCAAGCCTCAATCACGGCCTTTCCTCTTGAATCCGACTCCGAAACGATAATATCTAAACATAATTGACTTATAACATCAATAATAATTCAATAACTCGATCCCAAAGCCTAATTATACATTTTCCATAATTTTTCCAAAAATACCAAAATTCGACCCCGGGCCCGCTTGGTCCAAACTCGAGGTTCGGACCAAAACCCGATAACCCATTCCCCCTTGAACTCGAATATACAAATTGTTTTGAAATTCGACCCTAAAGTGAGGTTGAATTCCCAATATTTTCAAAAGCCCTAACTCTACCCAAAACCCCATATTTCTACCTTTGATTTCATGTTATTAGACCTTGAATCTAGTGATTGATGAAGGAAAATGGAAGAAACTAGAGTTAAGATCACTTACCTAAGTGGTTATGGAGGAAGAGCAGCTTGGAAATCGGCTATGGGGTTTGGAGAAGAAGGAGAGGGTGAAAAATTATGAAAATCCCCTAACTATTCTGTTTTTGAACCTTAAAAATCACTGGGCGAATTTACTCTACGCGATCGCGGAAAGGGAGTTGCGATCGCGTAGGGCCTGAGTCACGTGCACTACGATCGCGGAAAGGGTGATGCGATCACGTGGGGTCCCTAGGCTTGGCTATGCGATCGCGGACGAAAAGGTGCGACCGCAGAAGGAAAATACACAGCCCCCTCCCCAGCTCTCCTATACTCTATGCGATCGCGGAAGCACCTATGCGATCGCATAGAGTCACAGAAACCTCCCCCTCACACTACATTACGTGATCGCGGGGCAACCTATGTGATCGCATAGTGTAAAAACTCAGACACCAGAACAGCCCCCAAAAACCAAATTTTCCAACTCTTTTGCACCCCGACACCTACCCGAAACTCACCCGAGCCCTCGGGGCTCAAAACCAAATATACACACGACTTCAAAATCATTCTACGAACTTATTCGAGTAATATAACCACCAAAATAACATCAAAAACAATGAATTAAACTCCAAAATCTATAGAATTTTCTCAAACTTCATAAACTTCCAAATTCTCCAATTTTGATCCAAAACATTTCAAACCAAGTCCGTTTCTTATCAAATTTTACAGATAACTCACATAACACATATTGAACCTTTTTGAGGCTCCGAAACCATAATACGGGCTCGATAACACAGATTTCACATCAAAGTTCATTTTCAAAAGTCTTTATTATTTCCAGAAAATAATTTTCTTTAAAAATTCATTTCTCGGACTTGGGACCTCGGAACTTGATTCCGTACATACGCCCAGGTCCCATATTTTCCTACGGACCCTCGGTACCGTCAAATCACGGGTCCGGGTCCGTTTACCAAAAATATTGACCAAAGTCAACTTTATTCTATTAATTATCATAAATTCAACTGTTTAACATATTTTCACATAAAGACTTCCCGGCTACGCACTCGGATGTGCACGCACATCGAGGTGAGATTAGCGGAAGCTTTCGAGGCCTCGGAACACAGTTTTTGCTAAATTTATACAAAATGACCTTTTGGGTCATCACACAAAATGACAATGCATGTCAAGTCACATTAAAAGGCCAATGAAACTGTGCCACGTGTACAAGTGACATGTTCTGACCAATCAAATGCAGCCTTGTCACACTTCAATTTGATGGTCGGAAAGAGTTCGTTCTTATCATAACTCTTCCCTCCCACAACTATAAATAGGGGTCTTCATAACTCAGAAAAGACACCAGAAGTTATAACAATAAGCAAGAGAAAGCTTGTGGATCAAATGTTGGCATTCAAGTGTTCTAAGGATCAAATGATCAAGACGAAGATTCAAGAATAAGCTGCAAGCCCTTGGACTAAAAATACATCAAGATCAGGCCTCAAGCACTTGAATTAAAATAAAATAAAATTCAAGATTAAGCGAGAAGGCTCTTTTATTTACTATTGAAAAGTAGAATCAGAGGATTCGTAGAGATTGTAACACTTTACTTGAAATAAAATACTACGATTGTTGTAATATTTTTCGGTCTTGATTTTATTCTTGATGCAAATTTAATGTCTACAAGCAGCAATTAGTGTTTGACCAAACTTTTTAAAAGGTGCTTCTAAGTATATTTTTCTCAAAAGTAATTTTAAAAGAAATATTTATTGGAGAAAAGCTACATTTTTCTGCTTCTACTCAAAGTCATTTTTTTGCTTCTAAAAGTTTGACCAAACACTTCAACTTTGAAAAAAAATTACTTAAAAAAAACGCTTTTGGCCTTGGAAAAATTTAGCTAAAATTGGGGGAACTTTTTAAGAAGCAAACCAAAGGCATTCTTTAAGATTTGATATCTTATAGAAGTGAAAAAGGAAACAAAGTCTGAAAAGAGACTTATCTTATCAGTCTCGGAGAATTTAAAAAGCTCTCATATAAACCCTTTCTAACTAACATTTCGTAAAGTAAACTAATCAATCATTGTTGAACTAAAGAAGTACTCAGATTTGTTTGTAAGATATCTTATTTGTTGCAAAATCTAGTTGCACTTTTTTTCTTCTTAAATTATAGATTAAGAACACGTGGAGAAATAGTGAAGGCAAAAATTTTTAACTAGTCAACTATTAAAAGATAAAATTACAAAACTAAACATTTAAGCCTTTTAATAAAGCTTTAGATGTCACTAGTAGAACATTAGTTACAAGGAAAAAGGGAGAAGTTAAAAAAATATTAGTAAGGTGTTTGGATGGGCTTTTAAGCTAGTCAAATCAGCTTTTAAGTTTTTTTCTTTTAAAAAACTTATTTTATGGTTTGGCAAAACTATAAAGTGCCTATTTAAAAACTGCTTAAAACAAGTCAAAAGTAATAAGTTGGGCAACCCCAATTGATTACCTTTTGGCTTAAAAGCTATTTCTGTCGAAATACAACCTTTTTTAAGCCGATCCAAACAGACACTGGGCGTTGTTTGGTTGGGGAGATTTGGAAAAGGAATCACAATATAAAGTTCTGCATAAACTAATAAATATAGTGTTTGATTGGATATATTAGAAAAAATACTTATGCACAACTAGTGCAACATTTTGTTGGCCGCCGTAAGAAAATTAAGATCTTGTATAATGCATCATTTCGTTGGAGATATAACGTAATACACATTAAGTTATGTAGGAATATGTGTATTATTTTACGCGGGAAAAATTTTGAAATAAAATTACGTATATTAATAATACGGAAATAAAACTATTTAAGGACAAAATACACTAAACATAGCAATAATGCCAAGTTGGCTTAGGACTTAGCTCAACTCGATGCGTTTGTATTTTAGTTCGAGTTGGCTTGATTCAATTTTAGTCACACATATGGTCAACTTGACTCAATTTTGCTCAAAATTTAACTCGACTAGACTCGATTAAAGCTCGGACAAAGCTCAGCTCAGCCCAACTCAAGATCGATTGAGTCATTTAATAATTAGTTTAGAACCAAAATTCAACAATTAAGAGCAATTATTAATTAAATTGATAATACGTTAATTAAATATGTACAAACCAATACATTTGTAATGCTTATGGGTGCACCTGTCCAACACCGAAGAATGTTGTCAATTGTCTTTTTATTCTTGGAAACAAGCAGTAATTAGTAGAAACAAAATACGGAGCCAAAGTAGAAACAGAAAAAGAAACAAGCAGTACTTATCCAACGGCTTATATTCTTCCAACGGCTTGTACTAAAATTCTTCCAACGGTTTATATACTTCGAATTTGAAATCAAGAACCATTCTCTCTCTCTCCAATCTGAGCATTCGTTTGTTCTCTCTCTGCCAAAGAATTGGAGCAATTCTCACTATTACTCATTTTCCTCAAGAAAAAGGTAAGATATTAAGTACGAGTACTCATTTTCCTTTTGTTCTTTCTCTTATCAGAAAATTTGGTCTGAATTTTGAAGAACAAGTGGGTTTAATGGTTCAGACTTGCACTGACTGAATTGGTATAATTGTTCCCTGTTTGGTAAGAGGGGAGGGGTTGATGATTTGCAACATTCATTGATCAATGTTTCTGCACTCAAATATCTTATTTAATTTTTTGTTGTTTTTTTAGTCTTATTTTGATTTTGTGCAAAATTCTAATTGTAGTTCTTCATTCTTCAATTCTTCTATCATCTGTCTTCTATGTTTCATTTGTCTGTAATTCTTTTTCTTCCAAACTACTATATTGGTCTTCTTTAGCTTTTAACAAAATTTGATTGTTTTACGTTTTAAGGAAGATATTTTATTGTCGTTCGGTCGTTCAATGTGTTTTCCATTTATGTGTAGAATGATGGGCACAAGCTTCACAACTATACAAGGCGGCCGAATCTGCCAATGTGCACCAACAGCTCTATCCAAATTGGACAAGCTAATAAGATTTGGCCCCCTCTATTGTATCGGCGAGGACCTGAAGTTTAAAAAGTTGAAAGAGGATACATGGCAGCACGTCATAAATAACAGTGCAAAAACAACAGACACATATCAGTTAACTATTAAAAGCTTTGAGACAACTATCCGAGATATGTACATCTTTCATGATGGAGGAAGGTTGTCTTCGGATGAATCGGAGGTGAAGAAAAACCTGCAATGTCTAGTCGTGGATGGTTGCTTTTTCCTGATAGCAGTCTTGAATCTCCTAGGTGCAACAGCAAATGACCTCCATTACTTGCACGGTCAATTCATTTGGGGAAGCTGTCTGTCTCAAATTGAGACACAGAGTTTGATGAAGCTTTTTCTAAAGTCGATAATTTTCCCCGGAAATCAACTGCCATTTCTTGTGCTTGATGAACTCCTACAACAGACTTTCTTCCGAGAAATTATAATACAAAAAGTGAAATGGTACCCGCCGGAAGATGATGTGTTGCTTCGAGTACTTTATGATTTGATTGTTTTGCCGTTTCAACGGAATGCCGACTACTATGGTACGTGGTTATGCCGTTTTGAAGCGTGTGATTCATTTAAGGATCCCCCGAATGACATACTCCATGAGCTTTACTTGCGGTTGGTTGGAAGGGGACCGACAAGTGATGAAACTGAAGAGGAGTGGGATATACTGCTGGACATGGGAGATGGCAACGAGGAAGAGAGGGAGAGGTTCTCGTGTGCCAAGGATTTGAGCAATTCAGGGATTCGGTTTGAGGGGGTACAAAACATAGGGATAAAAGACATTACTCTACGCCGCTACTTTAGATGGGCAGTTTTGCGCTTGCCAATCTTAGCTCTCAACCAAAGTAACATTCTTATGCTTGAGTCACTGAAGGAATATGAGAAAATCCAGCAACTCCCCGAGCGAGATGTGACTGCATACTTGCAGCTTTTGTGTGACATGGTCCAAACATATAATGATGCTGTTATTCTTGTCTCACAAGGGATAATCCATGTGTGTCCACATAGAGTCCATCAGGTTCCTCAATTATTAAAGAACCTTGCTCGCTCGAATGAGTCTGGAACTCTTTTGCCATTGAATCGTAGCAGCCTGCAGGTTGTGGGATTTAAAGTTGGACAATTCTCATTGTGGGTGAAGGTTTGGAAAAATGTGTGTAATGTGGTGGGTATTCTCACATTAATTTCGACGATTTTTGCCATTTTCCAGTATATAAAATCATGAAATCCTCCATTGGTTGCTCTTCTTTTAGAAACTAAAAGTGTATAGGCATAGATTGGTTAAACTGGAAGAGGTGTAGTTTTACTGTTTTTGTATACAGGCATAGAAACTAAAACAGGAATGTAGTGATGTTTACGGCATTTGTACAAACTTGAATTGTATACATTGGTTAAACTGAGGTTTAACTTTGATCTCTGTTTTTGAAGAAGAGATTTTGAACTTCTTATGCTTAGCTTTTCTGCTATTTCTTTTATTTCTTATGTTGCTGGTGTTCTATTATGCCTCCTCTGACTTTTATGTCTGATAAACTACTAGTGTAAGTTTTTTTCCTTTTTTCAATAAGAAGTTGTGCATTCTCCTGATTTGGATCTGAAATTTACTTAGTGAACTCATTCTTGTAAGGAAGAGAGAGGGAGAAGAAGAAAAAATGGAGAGATACAGGCTGTGAACAAAAAAATTTATTACAGTTTAAAGCTTTTTGTATTGTTAGTATACATTATTATCAATGTATTTTAAAAAGGCACGTCAAACTATTATATTTCATAGGTCACTAGTATCAGTAGATAACCATTAGTTTCATTTATACCATAAAGAAAGCCATTTTTGACTGGCTAGATAACAACCAGAAGATCGAGCTCCCCCCATGTCGCTGCAACTTTGTCATAGCATCATGAAATCGAGTTTTCAAGACTCTTTAACCTGATCAGGGCGTGCACTCGAAGTTAATTGGTAGAACAGGATTTGGATTGAAGTTCTAAAAAGACAAATAGTAAAGTCAATATTGGGTTGAAAGACCAAAAGGACAAGAAAAGTTGCAAGGGCTAGAACAAATGTACTAATACGTCGCATAACGCATTAGTGCAAATGTGCGTCAGAGGTTTGAAAGTTCAGAGACCGGGAGTTTTGTGGTCTGACAAGAAAATGCACTACTGCGAGGCAATCGGCGACGCATGTTGTGGCGCACTAACACAAAGGTCTGTCAGACACGCCGAGTTCAGAGAGTTTGCAACATAGTAAATTGCACTAATGCAACGCCTGAAACGTAGCTTTGTGCAACGCATTAGCGCAAATGTGCATCAGAACTTTGACAAGTTCAGATACACACCAGTAGGTGCTGATTAACTGAACAGAAATGAAAAACAAACAGATGAGATGAAATTTAAACGTTGTACTAGATACCTTATTCATCATATTCCATTGGCCAACTTGTGGCAGACAGTCTTTTTCTCGACTGTTATCATGATACTTGAGCTGCAGAAATACATACTCATTACTGAAATCCGAACTAAAATAAACTTAATCACTGCACAAATCAAATTTAAGCAAGAAGGGTGTTAATTCTCACAAATCTGGAGAATTCGAAGAAGAAGAAGAAGAAGAAGAGCTGCAACGAAGGAGTGAAGAGAGAGAAAAGAGGGAAAAGAATTTTGTTATTACTGTGTTAACCAACTAATGTCCAAATACACGGTACATTATATAACTAATCAACTACTAACCAACCAACTACAGTAGTTAATTAGCTTAACTACATTTAACTCCTAATGACACCTAACTATAGTTAACTAAGTGACAGTTGTACAATTACTAAGCTCCTTTACACCACCACCACCCCCCCCCTCAAGCTAGGGGTGATGAAGATGTTCTTCATCCCTAGCTTGGACAAAGGATAACGATGTTGAAGAATAGTGAGAACCTTGGTCAGAATGTCAGCTTGTTGTTCGGAGGATGGCAGATACTGGACATGGACTAGGCCTTGAAGCACCTTCTCGCGGATGAAATGACAATCAATACCGATGTGCTTAGTGCGCTCATGAAATACGGGATTGGCAGCAATCGGAATAGCGGACTTACTATCACAGTGGAGGGAAATAGGCAATTGAATATCCACAGCTAATTCTCAGAATAGACCAGTGAGCCATACAAGCTCATCAACAGTGACAGCAAGACTGCTGCTTCAGCAGAGCTTCTAGAGATAGTGGGTTGCTTCTTGGACTTCCAAGAAATAGGATATGCACCAAATTTAATCATATAGCCTGTGACAGATTGCCTCGTGACAGGGCAGGAAGCCCAATCAGCATTGCAAAAGGTTGTCCGGGTATTCGAAGCAACAGAAGACATAAGAATGCCCATGCCAGGAGAAAATCTGATATAGCGAACCAAACGAACAGCAGCCTCCATATGTGAAACCTTTGGAGAATGCATGAATTGGTTGAGATTCTGTACAGCGTAGGGAATGTCTGGCCTAGTAATGGTGAGGTACAAAATTCTACCCAACAAGCGTTGATAGACATTGGGATCATCTAGCAAGGCATCAGAAGTATCACCAATATGTTTCTCAAACTCAGACGATGTGAGCTTGTGACTAAGTTCTAAAGGAGCACTCACACATTTTGCCCTAGTTAGTCCCATATCGGAGATGAGCTCTAAGGCGTATTTCCGTTGGCGCATAAGGATACCCTCTTTACTCCGAGAAAATTCAATACCAAGAAAGTACTTGAGTTCCCCTAGATCTTTGATTTTGAAACTCTGCTGCAGCTTGTTTTTGGTTTCTTCTATCAAACTTAAATCGTCACCTGTGATGAGGAGATCACTGACATAGACTAAAATCACAATAGTCTTCCCACAAGACCTCCTGGTAAAAAACAAATAATCTAAATGGCTCTGAATGAATCCAAAAGAGATCAAGGAAGTAGTAAGCTTCAAATTCCATTGTCGTGAAGCCTGTTTAAGGCCATATAGAGATTTAAGAAGTCGACATGCAGTTTTCTTCCCAGCAGTGGACTTGAATCCTTGTGGCAGATTCATATACACCTCCTCGTGAAGATCCACTTGCAAGAAGGCATTGTATACATCCATTTGATGGATAGTTCAATGCTTGACAGCAGCTATAGAAATAACAGCTCGTACAGTCACCATTTTAATAACAGAGGAGAATGTCTCTTGGTAATGAAGACCCTCCTGCTGGTTGTAATCTTTAGCGACTAATCGAGCCTTGAACCTTTCAGCTTCCCCAGTAGCCTTGTATTTGATTTTATATACCTACTTGCATCCGATGGCTTTTTTACCTTCTGGTAAAGGAACCACTTTCCAGGTGTTATTATCCTCCAAAGCCTTGATTTCAAGTTGCATAGCCTCAATCCAGCAAGGATCCTTAGTTGCTTGAGCATAAGTTGTGGGTTCAACTTCTGCTGAAAATCTGGGGAAAAAGCTTTGATAAGTAGGCGAAAGTGAATCATAAGAAATAACGGTAGGGATAGGATGAGAGCAAGTCTGAACAACCTGAGACTTGGCAGGGATAACAAAATTCTTCATCCATATGGGAGGCTTGGAAGTTCTATTAGATTTGCGAAGTGCTGTAGGTGTTGCTGGTACAACCTCTTGTGAAGATGATTGGGAAGTAGGAACTGAATCAGGAAGTGTTGCATTAATATTAGAGGAATAAAGAGACTATGTGGCTTCTGTGGACAGCTGACCCGCCTCATCATGTGAATTTGGAGCAACTGGAGCAGGATGTACATGAATAGTGGCATCATCTGTAGAGAATTGGCAAGTATCAACTGCCTCTGGGAAGGACATCTCAATATTGCTTTGTGTAGTCTTGAATGGGAAAATGGACTCATTGAAGACAACATTTCTACTAATGAAGAAAAAGAGCTGAAACCAAGGAGTGAAGAGAGAGAAAATAGGGAAAAGAATTCTATTATTACTGTGTTAACCAACTAACGTCCAAATACATTGTACATTATATAACTAATCAACTACTAACCAACCAACTACACTAGTTAATTAGCTTAACTACAGTTAACTCCTAATGACACCTAACTATAGTTAACTAAGTGACAGTTGTACAATTACTAAGCTCCTTTACAAAAGGTATACCCAGGGGTAGTACGACCACCCCCCTCAACCAAGCAGTTAATTTTGCATATCTTGTGGCTTAGGTTAAACATATCTTTGGCTTTTGTAAATATAATTTTGTGGAGAGAAGAACAAGTCTTGAAGCTAGGGTTTGCACACACACTTGGGATTTGAAGATTTCACTCTTGTGGTTAAGGTTTTCTTACCCATTTATGTTTGTGTCCTCATTTCCTTGCTTTGTATTATATATTTAAGTGAGTAGTATTTATTTCCAACACTTGAATCTTATTTATGGAAATATACATATTTAAAGTGTGGATTAAATACCTTGTTGTGCTTATGTATTGAATGATTTTATTATATTTATGAAGTGAGTTATTGTTTCTTTAATTATTCTTGTTCTTTAATGTTTCCAAAGGGATTAGCTAACCCTAGGACTCGCCCATTAACTCCGAATTAATTTTGGAAAAGATAATTTGGGGTTGGGAAAGATTAATTAACAAGAACTTGAGGCTTTAACCCTCATTTTATAGATTCTACCTAGGGATAGGATTGAACTACTTGTATCCATATCCGGGCTCTTGATTGGGTTAGGAATAATTCAATTAGGAAGTCTTATTAGTCTTTGGAAAAAACTAATTTAGAATTATTCTCCGTGGCAAATTAACATAAAATCGCTCATATTTATAAAATCGTGAAATACATTGGATCGTTACTTGACCGTAATTCCCGAAAAATCCATTCTTGTTGCCATTGATCATTTTACTTGCTTTCTAGGTTAGTTTATATTTTAGCATTTAGTTATAAATCATCTTTAAAAACCCAAATTCTTATTTGTTTGGCATTGCGCGATAAGTGATAATTCTCTTGCATTCCTAATCNGCTTTCTAGGTTAGTTTATATTTTCGCATTTAGTTATAAACAACTTTCAAAACCAAAATCTTATTTGTTTGGCATTGCGCGATAAGTGATAATTCTCTTGCATTCCTAATCGCCTCCATATTGTTCTCTGTGGGATTCGACCCCAACCTTGTTGGGTTACTATATTTGACATCGATCGCTTACACTATTTTAAGGTGTAATTTGAGCGTATCAATGTTAATTCTCACAAATCTGGAGAATTTGAAGAAGAAAAAGAGCGGCAACGAAGGAGTGAAGAGAGACAAAATAGCGAAAAGAATTCTATTATTATTGTGTTAACCAACTAATGTCCAAATACATTGTACATTATATAACTAATCAACTACTAACCAACCAACTACACTAGTTAATTAGCTTAACTACAGTTAACTCCTAATGACACCTAACTATAGTTAACTAAGTGACAATTGTAGAATTACTAAGCTCCTTTACAAAGGGTATACCCAGGGGTAGTACGACCACCCCTCAACCATGAGAAGAATCATTTTTTTTTAAAGAGCAGTGAGGAGCCTAACATATCCGAAGTGGAGGCAAAATAGGAGCCTCAACTTGTGCCAACTTGTCAATAATCTTAATGCCGAACTCCTTGGCATATGGGTTATTAGCGTAGGCGTTATGACGTACAACCTGACATAGAAACAGAAATAAAATGGAAGTCTGTAAGCAAATTATCATGTCAAAAACAGTCATCTGATTGTAACAATGATCATCTGCGGCAAGCGTTGGAGGAGTTGCGATTGAAGTACCCTGAAGTTGAGATTATATATGTGGATTATTACAAGGCTTTTATGGCTATTCTTCGCAATCAATGCACTCTTGGAATTCAAGACTAAGACGTTGATGAAGGTTTGTTGCGGTAGTACCGGAAGCGGTCCATTTAATTTTGATCCGCATAAGCAGTGTGGACATGTTCTGATAGGGCTTCACATATACATTGGGATGGATTTCGATTAACACCTGAGGCTTCGAAGAATATGATTGATATTTTCTTCAGCAAAAAAATGGTTTTGTATTTCCAAAGTTTAAGTTCGCACAAGGTCATCATGCAGCTGCAACATAAAGGCACAGTTCCAAGGTTTATCGTGGACTCTATATATATTATATGCAGTTAGGAGGGAGAGGAATTGCAGATGCTTCGATGATCATAGTCTAGATGCTTTTGCTTAATAGCAAGATGTATGTAAATGTTAAATTCTCGGTCTAAGTTGACTTTTGTAGATGATCATTCACACTTCACATTTAGCATTCAATCAGAGAGGTCAGTTGATCTCCTTTTTCTAGATTGTAACAAAAACTTAGTAGCCTTAGATTAAGCCATTTTCTAAATTGATATTATTTAAGACCTCAAATTCAGAACTCAGATGCCCTAAAGACTAGCAGTGCTTTACAATATAATATTTAATACATGAAGAAAGGATATAAAGAACAATTAGTGAAGTCTAAGCACATGACCACAAAAATTTAAAAACAGCTCCAATATGTATTCATGTTCAAACACAACTTTAATTTTTAAATATTATTTTTTTTCTTTGATTATGATGTTTTTGAATATTTATAATTGTAAAAATTATGTACTGTAACTGTTTATTGCAGGGAGGTACGTTCCCCACCCCTATCCCTCAACTCCCTCCTCTGTTTCTCTTCTTGCAGTGAGGTACGCTCTTCTCTCTGTTGTTGGTTCTTTTTGTGTAGTCATTGCTAGGAGATTTTTATTGATAAAAAAAAAATCAGAAAACAAAGAAAAAAAAAAAGAAGAAAAAGAAATTCGAAATTATGTAGTTGGTTGTGACCTTGGGACCGAAATTTGTCCAACCTCTAGTTGGTTACTGATTTGCCCTAGTGCATTATTGGTGTGGGTGTTGTTTAGGGTGTGATTGCTCTTGGATTGATTGATTTTGGGCGAGATTGTACTTTGATAATGCGTGTAGTTGTGCCTCTACTCTTTTTCATGCTAGGTGTTCGATTAATTGCTTGAAGGGGAACGATAGGGATTTTGAGTCATGTTGGGTTGTGTTGGCTAGAATGTGATGTAAATTATGAATTTGTGCGCAAGGGGTGGTTGGTCATAGTCTATAAATGCAATGTGTGTAGAATTGGCCACTAGTGCTAATCGATCGCCATCCCAAGCATGTAACGCCTAGATGATACTTTGTTGTACTTAGAAAATAAGTGGCTTGAGTGCGTTTTATTCTCGACATTGTCATCAAGAAATTGAGAATGGTAGGTGTTTGACTAAATGCTTGAACGGAAGAATGCTGCACTATTGATAATGCTTGAGGTGATGCATATTTTGTTCATAGAGTGATAATGGATTAGAAGTGTGGGGTGGGCGGTCACGGACTAAACACGTTGCTACAATTGTAGTGGTTGTTGAGCCTCTGTATCGCTATTGGCGAGTTGTGAATGTTTTGTTTTGCTGAATATGGGATAGTCTGACTCCCCTAGTTCTTGCCTGTGAGCATGCTAATGACATAAGTATGGAATGGCTCTCCCCCTGTTTTGACCTTGCTTGTGCTTTGATGTGTCATAGCTAAGTTATTCGTCTTGTGCAGGAATAATGCCTCGCCCTCACCGTGCTAGCAAACGTATGAATACTGGCGCTATGCAGGTGCTTCCAGTAGCCGTCGGCCTGCTAGGAGGGCACCCGCAGCTGTGGACTCCTCAGACGGCTCAGACCCTGATGTGCCATACTCGGATGCTGATATGCCAGAGCCCACATATGGGATTTTACCAGTGCTGCGCCAATCACGCAAGTGGTTCCGTGATTTTGATCCATCTGGGGAGCCTACTGCTGATGTTGGGATTGATTGGCGGAAGTTTCAGAAGAAATATCTAGAGTTATATGCCAACATCGCCGCAATGAAATTGGATGGCCTGTATGATTCCATCGGAGGAGCTAATTTTTGTATAGTAAAGGAGTTCTACGCCAACTGGGTTCTCGGGTTCCAGTATGATGGGAGTACACTATCAAAATTCGTGGAAAGAGTCGAGTTTTCTTTTGAGATAATTAACGATGAGTTGGGGTTCAGGAATGAGTCCCATGCTCAGTTCGAGGCATTTATGAAGAGGCCTGCTTACCAAGCCATCCGTGAACTTCTCTGTGGACCTAATTCTTTGGCTGCTTGGAATAGGGATAAGGATGACCGTCATTCCACCATGACTCGAGCCAATTTGCAGCTACCCGCCAAAGTATTGTTACGGTTTATCAATAAGAAAATTTTACCAAGCGGCAATGATTCCACTGTTTCGCGCCTCCGGGTATGTTTGATATATGCTATGATGACCCAGATGGCGCGGAATATGGGTAAGATTATTATTGCTAACATGCTAGGGTGAGGATGGTTGGACTGCGGAGGTTGCTCTATCTGAGCATGTTGACTAGGTTGCTACTACGCCACGGTGTGCCTGTTGATGATCAATTTGATCGACAGCTTCCCCGGTCACCAAGCTTTATGATATCACTGTTGTGCAGGATTCGGGTCCTCCAGGAGTCGCTCTGACCTCGGACCAGAGGCATGACAGGATGGAGGATATGATGCGGTTTATGTTTGCTGACATGCAACTTCGAGCTGCTCGTGGAGAGGTTGACATTGAGGCTTTGGCGCAGCAGTCCCATATGGGTGCCCCTGACAGGCGTTTTCTGTAGTCCTGCACTTCGTCCTGATGAAGATGTCAACTCTGTTGCGGAGGACGATGATGAGACTGCTATTCCCGGCACTACTTATGGTGCCGATGACTAGGCCTAGGCCTCTCATGTTGATGAGGCTGCTTCGTCCTGCAACCTCTCATGTTTTTGGTCTTATCATCAGTTTATTCTTTTAGTTGCAGTATATATAAGCTTGACGATACGGTTGAAAAGTGAATAAAAAGGTAAAAGAAGTAGAGTTGATAAGATATGTGTCGTTTGTTCCAAAAAAGGAACTCACACCATGCAGCTTCTGCTCCTGCAGACGCAGGGACTGAGAATAGTGAAGCAAAAATTGGAGCTGTTTTTCTTTTAACGTCGTTATCTCTTTCTTCCTTGCCTACCCTCTTTAAGTTTCTTCGTAAATTCTCAACCCAGTCTTTCCTTCTGATTCCTCAAAAATATTTCATTAGTATAATACAATGTATATTTTCTAATTCTTATTTTTTAACTTGTTATTTACAGTATTTTTGTTTCTAATATATATCTATTTTTTTTTTTTAAAAGGTACAAAAATGTGGAGGAATCACTTCATTTGGATGAAGCTTCAGAGTTTACATGAATTTTGGGCCTTCACTTTCAAGTGAATAAAATTGCGGAGTTTTAATTGATATACACGGGTAGTGTGAAAGATTTTTCATTATTAAATGTTAATGTAGTTTTGCCCATTATAATAATTCCTTGAAGAATCATGAAAAAACTATTTAATTAATCAAGATTGATATTTTTTTATTTTCTAATGATAAGTGCGAGTAAATTTACTAGTTTATTATATAATATTTATATCTAATGGAATATTATTAGAATGAATAATTACATTTTTGTACAAAAAATTATATCAAATGCTTGATTGAAGGATAGAAAGGTCGTTCAACTTTTAATGGACAATTTGGTCTTTTAACTTTCACTTCGTGGCTTCACACTTATACAGAGGGATTGGCAACTGTACCCTATATTTGTGTCACCTTTTAACTTATACCTTATTTTTTTAAAAATTTGATTTGGTAGCCAGTAGACAAAAATCCATAATAATATGATAGTTACACCCCTAACAAAAGATATAAAACCTGCATCACGCATTAATCACGTGATCTGCAACCTCATTCGTGAAAAAAGATCTCCTCCTCTCCTCTCAACAGTTTTATCAAAAAATTAGAAATGTATCCAGATTCAATCATACTTGCATGATGTTGTTTCACGTTGAAGCTAAAACTTCATGCTAATGTAGCATGAAGTTGTTTCACATTGAAGCTAAAACTTCATGCTAATGCATGATGAAGTTATATATCCTGCAGTCTACAGTTTTGTCATGAGTTTTATCTTAAACTTCAGTCTAAACATGCTGAAGTTATTTAGTTCATTGCTAAAACTTCAAACTAAACATGCTTATTAGTTCATTTGCTAAAACTTCAGACTAAACATGCTCAAGTTTTTTAGTTCATTTGCTAAAACTTCATACTAAACATGCTTAAGTTTTTGTCTTGCAGTATGTAATTTTCTAATGAGTTTTTGTTAATGCATGCGGAAGTTACTTAGTTCATTTGATAAAACTTCAGACAAAACATGCTAAAGTAATTAAGTTCATTTGCTAAAACTTCAGACTAAAATGCTTAAGTTTTTGTCTTGCAGTATGTAATTTTCTAAAGAGTTTTTGCTAATGCATGTTGGTGTTATTTAGTTCATTTGCTAAAATTTCATACCAAAACATACTGAAGTTTTGTAACGCGGTCTACAGTATTGTCCTGAGTTTTATCCGAAACTTCAGTCTAAACAAGCTGAAGTTTTTTAGTTCATTTGCTAAAGCTTCAGCCTAAACATGCTTAAGTTTTTGTCCTGTAGTTTGTCAATAGTCTTTTATTAAAAAAGGGCAAAATCATCTTTTTAAAATACTTTTACCAAAAAAATAGATACAGATACAAACGGAAAAACAAAACGGGTATAAGTTAAGAGGGGACGACCAAATAGGACGCCCCATGCAATTTTTACACTTAAATATATACTAGATAGATGGGATAGGCCCGTGCAAGCACATGCGAAACATTTTGTATTATACTGTATTTTATTTTGGAAAAGTACTATATGAATGTCAAAACTCAAGAACAAGGGAAAATTATATACACTGATACGTTTTATTACTAAAATTTGCCAGTGGTGTTCGTGTACACGTTATGATATTCTTTAATCTCATGTAATGTAATGGTTGTGGATCAGATTATATGTCTGATTTAGTACTGTGTGCAAATCTTTCATAAAACACAAGTAATGTAATTTAGTGGGATTGAAGGAGCAGGAAGTTGTAATTCCTGATTTTTCCAAAGATAGTGGCAGCCAATAAATCCATACTCAGGCTGCCAGCATTTGAGAATTGATGAATAATTCTCATCCACGCCTGTTGTAACTTTCTTTTCTGGGAAAATAAAATTATCACTAATTCATGAGAGAGGTCTCACTTTTTATAAGCACAACTGATGCATGAGAGAGTACGTTGTAATCAACTAACATTAAGAAGCATATACAGAGAGCATAGACTTTATTTTGGTGGAAATAAAAAGTTTTAGTAACGAAACAAATACATTTACAGCCATCAAACAACAGTCATCAAAACTCCATAACAGAACCCAGCCAGTCAATCACATCCTATGAATCTGTATGTCCCCTCCCCTTCATTCATCTATACATTTTGAATCTATACTACTACACTTTGCCTATTTGTACAAGACTTCTATCCAGCTTGTCCCATTGCTATGTTTTCCTCTCTCTATAAAATCAACGCATCCATATTTACACTTGTACTTGAACCAATATCTTCTGTGGTCTTGGCACTTTTTGCAACCATAGAGCTTCGTTTGGCCTTCCATATGTGATAGACCACAGCTGCACGTGCTGCCTGTACAAATGCTCTGCCTATCTTCCATATAGCTGCTCTAGCTATCCTGCACCACAACCGATTTACCTCTATGTTATGTATGCCCATCCCAAGCCACAACAAAACACCTTCTAAGCACAGCCTGGTACCTTACAAAGAGTTACACTCAAACTTCTAAAGTATATTAGAAACTAAAAATTCCAAGCATATATCAGAAGTTATAAATGGGGAAAAAGATTAATTGGCTGTCGTTAGCTGAAACCATAATGTTGACACCATTAGCACAATAAACATACACTCATACTCCTTGGCGTGTTCTTTTCTTTGTAGTCCCTTGTGTATGATCTAAACGATAGATGTACTATTTGATTGTACATGTTAAAGATGTTCAAGTGCCTAATAACAACAAGAGATCTCCATAAAAACGGAGAGGAAAACAAAAGAGGCGGCGGGAAATTGGATGCTAGAGAAGCAAACTGCATCACCAAGATAATCTTCCTTGAACAACAAAACTATAAGAGAATACATGCACCAAAAGTTAAAAGCCGTACGTTGTCTTAATGTATCAGCTAAGGGAGAACAAATCAAAGAAGAATGTAAGAATAAACCGAATATTGATAATCCATGGTAATAGAAGATGGCTTAGATAAAACTGAGTAGTGCTGTTGAAGCTTTACTACTGATAGCATAAAGGAATATATGAGACTATGTAGTCTCACAAAAAAGATTGCTAAAGTTTTTTAAAGATCGCTGTTAAAATATGACCTATTTGAAATTGTGATTTTAATGTAAAAGCCTAAATTTACTCAGGTGTTTTCTTACCCTGATGATTTCCTCATGAGGTAAAGATATGATTAAGAGTCCCATCTAAATAATGGTGTTGCAATAAACTTATAATTTAAAAACATAGGCGTAATTAAAAGATTCAAGCTTTTCAATAAAACAAAGATGACAATGCAAGTATAAACACCAAGTGCCATCACGTTATTCAGATGAGCTATTAGACAACAATTAAATGACGTAGAGTTGACTGAAAGTTGGTACTGACTGACCTAAACAGAGAACTCTCATGAAAGAGTGCTTATTGTTAGTCGACACACCTGTATTTACATAGAATGGTTTGATCGCTCAAGTTAAAATCAACTTTCAACATTATAAACTATAATCGAATGAAAAATGACTGGTTCTAGGTGTTTTGAGGACAAAATTGTTATCAGTTAATATAATATATATATATGTATATATATATATATATATATGGATGTAGGCCTCAGAGGATAATTCTATTTTGGCTAATACTATTTTGGCTTCAGGAATACAACAAACTACAACAAACTTTTGTGGCATGATTGATAGAAAGATCTGAATGAGAAATTGCTGAACTCACATTTGCCTTAGCTAATCTACTCGGATCCCCGTTTCATGAAGTCTCCAAATTGGAATCCAATTATTCATCTTGGCACATCTCGCATTGAATCATTTTTTTCCGGAGTCAAGACAACATCAAATTCCTAGAATGATCCTTAATCTTTGACGATCTAGCTATTTCTGATTCTTATTCCAAGAAAAAGAAGAATGATGTGAGAAGGAAAAAGCATGGAAATTGGAAAAAAGAAGGATGATTACATTGAAATTATGAAATAACATTAAAAAATAAATCTAAAAAAAACGAAAGAGTGCCATTTCAAGGTTTTTTAGCTAGAAGATAATATTGAAGATATGGTCACATTTAGTAAAACTTAAGTTAAATTGATAAGCATAAAGAGGAGAGTGGCCGACAGAGAAATGTAGGGAGCAAATCTTGGTCATTCAGGACCACATAATCAAAAAAATTAGACATGTTTCTTTTCTAATAATTAGTGAGATTTATAAATGTCTCTCTCTATACGAGCCCCAAAATTTCCTGATAGTTGCAGCTGCCCCAGGATAGGCTTAAGTACTGTATAGCTCTATTTCTGCTTACCTATAGAATCTGACCGAACGCAAGCATCCCCAGCCTCTACAACAATTACAAAAGATAATTCATTCCTTTACTTCAGTTGAAAAGAGCATAGGTGTACTGTGCATTAATTTAAACTTTACTTTTTCAGTAACTTTTTCCTTTGACAGAAAACTCAGTCCTCTTTTCCAATTATGGTCGAGTTATTTATAATTTGGTACATATTATTTGTGCTGTCTAAAAGATTTCTCAGCAAAATTGATATCAAGACAACAAGAGGTTAAATAATACAAATAAAACATGTGCACAAGCATGTGAATAGACCATCGTATATATAAAACATAATACATACTACCTGACACCTTGGCAGGCTTTAACTTGCTTTCCTGCCCGTGGAAGTAGACCGAAAAATTGGAAATACCTAAGACAACAAGAAGAGAATTGAGCAAAAATTGAAAGGAAAGCGTGTCTGGATAAGAAGATGAATAGATGAAAAACAAGAGAGTTGAGCGTCTTTTTCTTTCTCTGTTCAAGATAATAAAGATGAACAGATGCCTCTAGAATTTGATTTTTTATAGCATATAACCATTGTTAAAAAAAGCGGCAGTACATCTACCAAGGTCGAATCCTTTCGCTCGTTTCTCCTCCATCTCACTTCTTTAAGCAATTATGGCTCAAAAGTCCACAGTGTGAACAAGATTCTACCAGAAAAAAGTATACAATTAGTCACCAAATGTAGTTTATTATTTTTCATTCAATTCTGCATAATATAATACATAGATTCCCACAAAACTTGATATGTGTATTATTTAATAACACAAACAAAACATTGCATCATTCTGTTGCGATTAATTATTCTAATACTTCAACCAAAATGACCCCTTAGACATTATTAAGATGAAGTGAGCTGAAGAAAACATCTTCCCTTCTATCCATGTAAACGCAGAGAAACAAAGTGAAATAAATCAGAAGCAGACCAGAATTGTGGCTCAAATCATTCTGAAATCTCCAATTAAAAAATGAAAAAACATTCAAATACAAACAAAGATGGAAAATTGTCAGATAATCGGCCCAAACCCTAGTTTCTTTTCAAGCTCTTCTTTGAGTTTCACAAACAACAAAAACTCTGAACAACTACCCTGAAACAAAATAATTAGAGTCACCCATAAGAAGGAGAAGAAATAGAACAGTATAACTAACCTTTCGACTATCTTAGCGGAGCAAATGTGAATCTGCGAAAAACTCAATCTCCTGTTAAAATATCACTTTATATTCCAGAAATTGATATTCAGTTTAAGAAAGCAAAAAGCACCGTAAAAATCACGAGGGTTAAGCGACGAAGATGTGCGAATTTTGCAGAAAGCAAGAGGGTGAAGCAGAACAAAATTACGGTATTTTCCTACTTTTTAGAAGAGGGAATACACACCGCTCACGGTCATGCCTGCTTCATAGGGGCATTTGAGTCTTTTCAACAGTATCTATACAGATGCGTGGATAACTTGCTGAGAAAGTGGGCCCTCCACCTACATTTTGCATGCACAAGCTCAATTTACGCAAATACGGTTGAAAAGACTCAAATGCCCCTATGAAGCAGATATGTTGACCGTGAGCTGCCTCAAAAAAAGGGTATTTTAATAATAATAAACATTGCAATACGATTGTGTGGAGAAAAAATCCACTATAGCTGCTACATAAAAGTGTGAGTACTTTTGACAAAACTGCCCCTTACTTATCATCAACCAGTAGCACATTTTTTCATGCTAATTGATGTCAGGATCCATGTGACTTTCACAGCGAAAGGAGTATTGCTGGCACCAAAACCTAGAGCGAAAGGAGTATTCACGGATGATTTCTCAGTGGTGGAAAACTCATTCGAGGAGTGCCTTAAAAATTTGACCAGAGTGTTGAAAAGGTGCATTGAGACTAACCTGGTACTTAACTGGGAAAAGTATCATTTCATTGTACAAGAAGGGATAGTCTTGGGACACCTAGTATCGAGCAAGGGCACTGAGGTGGATCGTGCGAAAGTTGATGTGATAGCAAAGCTTCCACCTCCCACATCAGTCAAAGCAATCAGGAGCTTCCTCAGGCATGCCGGTTTTTACCGGAGATTCATAAAGGACTATTCAAAAATTGCTAACCCTCTTGTAAATTGCTAGAAAAGGATCACCCATTTGTGTTTTCTGATGATTGTAGGGTAGCATTCGAGGAATTGAAGAAGAGGCTAGTCACATCACCCATCATTGTTGCCCCCGACTGGGAGCAACCATTCGAGCTAATGTGTGACGCAAGTGACTATGCAGTGGCAGCAGTGTTAGGACAGCGGAAAGATAAAATAATGCACCCAATTTACTACGCAAGTAGAACGTTGAGTGGAGCCCAGCTGAACTACACTGTAACTGAAAAGGAGATGCTGGCAGTGGTTTTCGCGTTTGACAAGTTCAGATCGTACCTGATTGGCTCAAAGGTAATTATATATACTAATCATGCTGCTCTCAGGTACCTGATCTAAAAGAAAGATTCAAAACCGCGCCTGATTCGTTGGGTGCTGCTGCTGCAAGAGTTCGACTTGGAAATTCGTGACTGTAAGGGAACGGAAAATCAGGTCGTTGATCACTTATCGCGACTGGAAGGAGCTGAAAATCAGTTGAGGTAGAGGATATTCTGGAAACCTTTCCAGACGAGCAGCTACTCGCCACAAGCCTTGAGGAAGTGCCATGGTATGGAGACATTGCAAACTACCTGGCAAGCGGTATAGTCCCCTATGACCTTTCCTCTATGCAAAAGAAAAATTTTTACTGCGATTGTCGTATGTATTACTAGGATAAACCTTATCTGTTTCGGATTTGTATTGACAATATGATCTGGAGGTGTGTCCCCGAGATAGATCAATCTTTTGTTTTGTAGGCATGTCACGCATCAGCATATGGCGGACATTTTGGAGGAGTCAGGACGGGCGTGAAAGTTCTAGAAGCCAGTTTCTACTGGCCAACTATGTTTAAGGATGCACATCTATGGGTCAAGGGATGTGATGAATGCCAGCGAACCGGGAACATTTCCCGTCGCCATGAGATGCCCATGAACCCAATTCAGGAGGTTGAAGTGTTCGATGTTTGGGGAATAGACTTCATGGGTCCCTTCGTCAGTTCCTATGGCAATAAGTACATACTTGTTGTTGTAGATTATTCGTCCAAATGGGTGGAAGCTGCAGCACTCCCCACCAATGATGCAAGGGTGGTGATTGGGTTTTTGAAGAAGAATATATTCACCCGTTTCGGGACCCCGAGAGCCATAATCAGTGACAGAGGCACTCATTTCTGCAATCGAGCCTTATGGAAATTGCTGCGAAATACGATGTACACCACAAGGTGGCAAATCCATACCATCCTTAGACCAGTGGGCAGGTCAAAGTGTCAAATAGAGAGATAAAGAGTGTGTTGACCAAAACTATGAATGCCACAAGAACAGATTGGGCAAAAAAATTAGATGACGCACTCTGGGCCTATAGAACTGCTTTCAAAACACCAATTGGCATGTCACCATACAAGTTGGTATTTGGAAAGGCCTGTCACTTGCCAGTGGAGTTAGAATATAAAGCTTGGTGGGCGCTGAGACAATTGAATCTAGACATGGAAGCTGCGGGAACGAATAGAGTCACGGAATTGCATGAACTGGATGAGTTCCGCTATCTTGCTTTTGAGAGCACAAGGTTATACAAAGAGAGAATGAATAGGTTGCATGACAAGAATATTATTGAGCGGAATTTCAAACCTGGAGATATGGTGTTGCTTTATTATTCAAGATTAAGGCTATTTCTGGATAAACTCAAGTCACGATGGTCTGGACCATTTCGTGTGGTTGAAGTGCTCCCTTCGGGTGCTATAGAGATTGCCTCAGAAAATGACTCTTGCACGTTTAGAGTCAATGGGCACATTTTGAAACCATGTGGGAATGGAAGAAGTCAAGGACGTATCAGTGATCCATTTGACTGAGCCCCAGAGGTCGAGCGAGCCTTAAATACGCTCATCCGCGTCGTGCCGCGACATTAAATCAAGCGCTTCTTGGGAGGCAACCCCTTTTTTCTTTTGTTTTTCCCTTTTGCTTTGTTGTTGTATTTGATGTGTATGATACTAACCCATTTATTAGTGTACATGGAAAGATTGGTGCATATTGGGAGAAGTCGGGGCAAGAACCAACTCCGAAAAGGTAAAAACGTGATAAAAACAAAAAAGTTTCAGAGGTCTGTCACCGCGGTCTGACCGCGGTGAAACACATGTGTTATGTTTCTTCCACCGCGACCACGGACCGGGTGGGGTGGAACGCCCCTGTTCTGCCGATGCACCAATAAGTTGAAAATATTTTTTATTTTATTTTATTTTTTTGTTTTCTTTTTCTTTTCCAAACATATTAAAACTAAACCTAACCCCCCTACCCCCACTTCNCCCCCCCCCCCCACCCCCCACACCTCTTCTTCTTATTCCTCTCTCTCACAAACCCCTTACTCTCTCACACACACCCACTTCCATCTCCCCTCCTCCCCAATCTCCCTTCCACTCTAATTTTCTTCCCTTTTTTCTCTCTTTCAACTCTACAAGTCTCACGTATGTCATATTATCTTTCTTTCTTCCTCTTTCCTTCTTTTTTTGCAATTGTAATTAGAGATTTGTTGTAGTATATATAGTAAAAAAATTAGTTTCTTTTCTTCTTTTTAGTTGGTAATGTGTAGAATATGGTAGAAAAGAGCATGATTTTGTCGTGTTGAAGTTGATTGTGGTGGGGTGGAGTATGTGTAGAGATTATAGTTGATTTGGGGGAGGGTTTGTACTTCCATGGGCTTATTGTATGAAATCATTGTTCCATGCACACTAGGTGCTTGTGAAATTGCCCCATTGAGCTGTACTTGTTAATGTGACCATAGTAGTGGTGAAGTCTGAGTAACCACCCTGGGTTCACACATCTCAAACCCTCATTAATAGTAGACCTTATTTTTTCAGGTACAATGCATCATCAAGGAAAAGACGTGCCACAGGTTCCTCCGCCAGTGGGCCAGGTGGTTCATCCAGAGCTCGAGCTCAGGCGAGTTCGAGCCAATTTGACAATACCCGGTTTGTCTCCAAAGTGGCTCAAATATATTCAATGCAAAGTCAGCCAAGAATTTGGTGCCCGAAGTCCAAATTGAGAGGGTTGCTTTAAGAGTTGAATGCCCACAGTTTTACGAAGAAGTGAGGAGACGACAGCTATACGTCTTCTTTAATGAGCCGGAAGAGGTTAGTGTAATGATGGTCAGGAAATTCTATGATAACTGCTCGAACTATGTTGATAGGGTGGTCACAGTATGAAACACCCCGGTGAATGCGTCTCTTGAGGCCATCCGCCGAGTGTACAGGTTGTCGGTCTTCACCGGAGAGAGAGACTACTACCAAAAGTATCAGAGGCAACCTATCACGTGGAACCTAATTGTGCAAACAATCTGTGTGGCTGGGATCCAATATGAATAAAGACGAGAATGACCCTGAACTCCCAATCTCTCACTTGGGAAGCTAGATGTTGGCTCACGATTATCAACAGCTGGTTTCTGCCATCCAGCAATACTACAGATGTTAATGCGCTAAGAGCAGCGGCAATTTGGTGTTTTGTCAACCACCACGATTTTGACGTGGCCCAGCTCGTTCAGGAAGAAATGTTCATTCGCTTTATGGAGACAAGCAAAGGGTTCTACTTCCCCTCCCTGGTCACCAGGTTGTGTCGTGCTTCACGGGTTCCTAAAAATCCCATAGTCGATGGGAAGTTGCCATTAAAAGCCCCATTCAGAGCTAGCAAAATCACAGTTGGGAAAGAGCAGGTTGTGGTAGATGATGAGGATGATGATACCGATGATGATGATGAGGTAGCTATGCATGGTGTTGCCCCACGGGTGCAGATTGCTGATGAGGCGGGCCCATCACAGGCCCGTCGGAGTACCCGAATGACGGCCTTGGAGCAGGATATGGTTGGCCTACGCACTTCAGTCAATGACCTGGGTGCTCGAGTTGACACTTTGGCTACTCAAAGTGCTAGGTCAGAGAAAAAGATCACGGGCTGGCTCCGGGCGTTAGGACGAGCGTGTCACCTCGATCCTGGCACCATTTCCGATCAGGACTAAGCACCAGGGAAGTCCTCTTACCATACTTTGTTTTAATTTCTTTGACATGGGGACATGGCAAATTTTTAAGTCTGGGTTGGGGGATGGTTGTTGTTGTTGTACACTTGTATAGATTGTTTAGTACTTTGGTTTGTTTGGCATTTTGCTTTGTTGTTAATTTTAGGAAGTCTTGGGCGAGGGAAGAATAGAAATAGGATCCTTTAACTCCGTAGTACCTTGAATATTGATTGCCTTAGCATGACACTTAGGCTCAATAGTCGACTCTAGCAAGAAAGCCTTAAATTGTATGTTCTTGATTTGGCTTAAATACTTTGAGCAGAGTGTCTGATGATCCGAAATGACTGAGTCATTTGCCATGTGTGAGTGAGACTTTTCTGTATTCTTTGCTAACATTCAATGCCTAGAACTTTTCCTGTGTGTGTACGAAGCGAAATGGTAGCCTTAATTGGTCTAGAAAGTGGTATAGGTGTTTATTTGTTGAACCTATTTATATATGTTTCTACCCACCTGATTGTATATACCATAGTTAAACCCCTTTGAGAATGTAATCTTGTTTTCTTTGGCAACCACATTACAAGCCTGACCCGATTTTTTAATTGACTATCTTTTGAACCATATCACCTCCTGGAAGCACTTGAATTGTGACGAACATGGAAAAGTTAAAGTGTGGGGTAGTTGGTTGGACTTTTGAGTGGAACTAAGAGAATATAGATAAAGGTGCACGATGTGATAATGAATACTAGAAGCCACCGGAACTGGAAAAAAAAGGTCTCAAATGGTGGTGGCTTTTGAAAAAGTGTGCTTAAAGAAGTAAGGGGTATAACACAATGATGAAAAGGTGGAATAATGGTTTGACAAAAGTATGGGCTTAAATGTGGAAAAAAATGTATTAAAGTACTTAGGGAGGTGTAGACACTCTCATATCCATATATAACCTACCTGTCCCGCAGCCTACATTACAACCAAATAAAGTCCTACTTGATTCTAGACCAAAGGAGTTTGATTAGTTGAGTATTACACTAAGGGCAAGCCTATGGTGCGTTTTATGTGGCATGAGAATTTCTTTCTGAGGTTGAGCGAAATCTTACTTGTTTGAATTCCTTAGTGTGTGAATTATAATAACTATGATTTAAGTCTCTTTGTGGTGAATAGGCACTTGACTCGTGAAAGGAAGGTAAGTTTGGACCTCTGACTAAGAGTAGGAGAGTCGGTTAGGAACATTGTGTGGCTAGAGAGAGAGTCCACTCTTGAGGTTTGGATATTACGTTGAGGTAGTTCACCAGTGTGAATTGTTCTTGGTGCGACGAGTAGGGAAGTTACCCGATGATGATTAGGCCTATAGGGTGTGGTTTTGTTGCTAGAGGACTAGCAACGGTTTAAGTGTGGGTGTTAATAGTAGCCTATATTATGCGATGTAGATGTTATTTATGCTCTAAGTTAACCATATTTTATTGATGTTTTAAGTGTTAAAGGATAACAAAATTCTCTAATTGAGGTCTTTATGCTTTGCAGGAGCTACTCCAGATTTGGAAGATAATATGGAGTGTTTTGGAGTCAAATATGTAGATACAAGGCCAATCGAGAAGAGCCCAGATGAAAACGAGCAAGAAAAGGCGAAGAAAGACTGGGCAATAGTCCATCGCGACCGCGGTCGGACCGCGGCTGAACGCGATGGACAAAGGAGCAAAACAGAATGTACATAAACCACTGCGGTCGCACCGTGGTTGGCTCGCGGACGCGGGCGATCTGGAGACGGCCAGGAAAGCTTAGGGGCTTAAGTGTAAAATGTGGGAACTTATCCTAACCCTATATAAACTCAAATACTCTCCCAAGTTAAGGTTTAAGCTTGTTTTAGACTTATTTTGGATGCAAGAACAAGTGGGAGAAAGATCAAGACACCATTAGAGTTTTTCATTCTTCTTCCTTTATCATTATTTTGTGAATCATGAATTATTTTATTGCTTTATCTTGTTTTATCATGATTAGCTAAACATTTAATCTAAGGTTTTGATGGAACTTATTGAAGGATGAAACTCTTGCTATGTTAATATAGATTTGCCAAGTTTAATCTCTATTTGTTCAACTACGTTCTTGTTGTAGTTAATTGAAAGGATCCTCAATTAGTTGTGCCTATTTAGTATGTATTACTCGGGAGAGAGTGCATATTTAGGTAATTGTTGAACAGCATCACTCCCGACGTATGTGAGGAATCAATAACCAAGGGTTTAAAAGTGGGATTAGGGATAACGAAACCTTGGGTGCGATCTAAGTGAGCTGTAATAAAAGCCAGCTAGCGTAACTCGGGAGAGTATGTCTAGTAAATTATCGTAATTACTCGAGAGAGAGATTTACGGTAGGAAGAGTACTCATGATCGATAGAGACAATTAGGAGAATTTATATGAACCATAGCAGGATGGGATTCCATTAATAGGGGAAATCATAATCTTAGATCCTTCTCCTTATTGCTTACAACCCATTCTTAGTTAGCTCTTAGTTAATATAGTTTTATTAAGTAATAGTTAGTAGAAAAACAACCAATTGTTATTCAAATATCTTGGAAGTTGAGTACGTGGAATTGAGTGAGTCTGATAAATGTAATTGGTAGGTTAATTTCATGTGGGATTCAACTTTGGTCTTAATACCCGGAAGATATTGACAACGACCGCTTAGTCCTTTTTATAAGGCATAGTTAGGCATGATCAATTTACAAGATCGATTTTTCCGTCTAAAGCCACAATTATCTCACCATTTTGGTTTTAATGGTTGTCACATGTTTGATAGCTTTTATTTTGATAATTTTTCGCAAAAAGAAAAAGGTGTAAAAATATTTCTATCTTTCAGTAAAAATAAATGAATGAATAAAGCAATAATACGTGAGAGAATAAGATTATGTTAGAAATGGTTCATCTTTTATATGACCACCTATTCTCTTAAACTAATAATAGCTGATAGATGTATAATATGTGTATAATTATTTATAATTAATGTATAATTTATGTATATCGGCTAGAAAAAGTAAACAATAAATCTGATTGGTTATTTGAGTAACAATCCCCCTTTTTAATTGAAATTTTAGAAAACTTAAAAAGATGTGTTAATGAAATAGTATAATGATAATTTAAAGAAAAAAAGAAGAAGAGATAAATGTTGATAATATAAAGGATAAAATAAGCATTAAAAAAAGCCCAGTTGAGATATGAGAGGGAGAACATCTATTATATTCAACATTAGACAGAGAATTTGATTTTGTAAGCAGAATTCAGAGGTTGTATATGATTTCCACTTATTTCCTTTTTTGTTACTCATAAATGCTATTACTTGTAATAATATGATATTATTTGTGAATAACACTTAACTAAGAACAAATTAGTCTTTAGTTATGAATAAAATTTACTTCTAATTATATTCACTATATGATGAGCTTTTCCAATTGAAAGGTTTTCTCATCGAGGGGCAATGATTTTTTTCCGCATATGTATTTAATTTCTTTGCTTAAATATTTGATCTCTAACTTCTACATTTTCCTCGGCTTACTTACTTTGAGTGTATTTGATAGTGTTGTATGATGTACATTATATACTTTTTCCTTTATTATAACTTCAATTACTAAATTTATTAAATAGAAATGTTGATCGCACTGTAGGCATATAAATTTTATTAAAATTAAATCCATGAAATAATTTAGATTATATTTTAAATTCAAGATTTGGTCCAAATAAATATATGGGTTAATATAATTGAATTAATTATATAAGTCAAATATAAATGGATTAAATAAATAAGTCTTAATCCATTGGGCTAGCCCATTTAATTGAGCTAAAGTGATGAGCCTACTTTATTAAGACAAAAAAAAAAGTCATCCTCTTGGAGGCCTAGTTTGGTACCACGTGTCAAATGACGTGGCACACCAAGTCAAATGGAAGAGCCAATAGGATCATGCCACGTGTTAAAATGACAAGGCATGTGAAGTCACACTAAAAGGCCAATGAAATTGTGCCACATGTGCAAGTGACGTGTTCTGGCCAATCAAATGCGGCCATGTCACACTTCAATCTGATTGGTCGGAAAAAGTTTGTTCTTATCATAACTCTTCCCTCCCACAACTATAAATATGGGTCTTCATAACCCATAAATGGAGACCAGAAGTTATAACAAGAAGCAAGAGGGAGCTCGTGGATCAAATGCTGCGGATTTCTCTAAAAGCTACAAGTATGCAAGTGTTCTAAGGATTAAAAGATCAAGACGAAGATTCAAGAACAAGCTGCGAGCCCTTGGATTAAAAGTACGTCAAGATCAAGATCAAGCTTCAAGCACTTGGGTTAAAATAAAATAAAATTCAAGATTAAGCTCAAAGGCCTTTGAATCTATTTACTATTAGAAAGAAGAATAAGAGGATTCATAGAGATTGTAACACTCAAATATTTGAAATAAAATACTACGGTTGTTGTGATATTTTTTTGTCTTGATTTTATTTTCTCGACGCAATTTATTGTCTACAATTCCGTCACGCCCAGTGGGACAATCTCTACCTCTCATTTCAACTTTTCAATCACCAAAGTTCAAGAACTACGAAATGACTTCCAAGAAAATCAACTCCAGTTCAACTTCCGCCAAGGCTGCCAATTCCAGGTTCTATGCTGATGTGGAAAACATACTCGAAGTTACCTTCGGAAGCTTTGGACCAGTTACGAGGAGCAAAGCAAGATCGTTAGGACAACAAGCATCCCAAGTGTCGTCCGCATCTACCCCTGTTTTCGGATCTTCATCCTGAAAAGGATCAAGATCTTCCACAAATGCACCCGAAGGAGGAAGCGATGTTGCTAAAAAGATCAAGAAAACTCTTGCTCTGCTTGACCTCTCTGGATCCAAGCACTCTGCTGTGAAGGAAGATGATGATGCTTCAAGTTATGGATCCTCCCCACTTACACCACATAGCGCGAGCCAATCAAGGATCAATCTGTGTGAAAATTCATGCTACTCTCCATCGCCCACGATAATCATGCAAGCCATGGTGACAAACACTTCATTTGTGGAGGAGCAGTTGGCAAACTTGACAGAAGCAATCGTTGGCTTGACCAAGTGCATGCAAAATCAAGATGCTAGAATCGACAAGTTAACAGATAGGGTGGGAATCTTGATGGAAGAAGAATCCACCCATGCACCTGGCAAACTCCTAGAAGTTCAAGAGATTGATTCTCCCCCACGACAAGTTCATCCACTAAGGAAATTCCAGTCTCTTCGGAAGGGATGATTCAAATCGATCAACTAAAAGGAGTTCATCGAAGGAACTATTAAAAGCAAGTATGAAGTTGCTACCGAGTCTTCCCTTACATACGCAAAGTCGTACACTGCAAGGATCGATATGTTGAAGATGTCTGCTGTCTATCAACCTCCAAAGTTTCAACAGTTTGATGGCAAAGGCAATCCAAAGCAACATGTGGCGCACTTCGTTGAGACATGCAACAATGTTGGGACTTATGGAGATTACCTCGTCAAACAGTTTGTCCGCTCGCTAAAAAGAAATGCTTTTGATTGGTATACAGACCTCGAGGCAAGATCTACTGATAGTTGGGATCAACTAGAACAAGAGTTCCTCAATCGTTTTTATAGCACAAGGCGCACTGTGAGCATGGTGGAACCCACAAATACTCGTCAGCGGAAGAGTGAACCAATTATCGACTTTATCAATCGTTGGAGGAACGCAAGCCTCAATTGTAAAGACAGTCTTAGTGAAGCTTCTAGCATAGATATGTGCATCCAAGGCATGCATTGAGTATTTCTCTACATCTTGCAAGTTATCATGCATGACATATTTGAATAACTTGCAACTCGTGCCCATGACATGGAATTGAGCATGGCCTCCACCGGAAATGAAAGGATGCCCATCTATGAACCTCGCAAAGGGAAAGACAAGAAAGAAGTCAGAAAATGGAGCAAGTTTATACAAGATCTTAAAACAAAGAAGCTATGAATGTCAACACATCACCTATGAAGTTCCCGGCGAAGGTGAGCAAAAAGCAGAGTATGAAATCCACTTCTTTTTAAGATAAGCCAAGTGGAAAGTTAACTCTAAAAGAAATGCAATAAAGAGTACCCATTTCTAGATTCTGATGTGCCAGCCATTTTCGAAGAACTCCTCGAGTTAAATCTCATTGAACTTCCGGAGATAAAGTGGCCAAATGAAGCTGGGAAAATTGATGACCCAAATTACTGCAAAAATCATCGACTTGTAAGCCACCCTCTGGAGAAATGCTTTGTCTTCAAGGACAAAGTTATGGACTTGGCTCGTGAAAAGAATATCGTGCTTGAAGATGAGAAAGCAAGCACAAACCAAGTCTCTACCACATTTGGCTCATTCAGTCCAGACGAATTATGTAGTTTTAAACAAAGTAAAGATGAAGATTTACTGGAGAACTACAAAGTTGAAGACGATCAACCTGGGTATGATGGAGATTGGACGTTGGTGACTCATCGTAGGTGCCACAAAAGGAGCCCACGAAAAGAATCAGTAGAACAACCGACAAGAAAAATAGTGGTAAAATGGCCAAGGAGATGGAATTCAGTTAAGCACTTAAAGAAAGCAAAAGTGGAGGTGCACTACCCTCAAAAGCCACAACATCCAGTGACCTTGGAGGAATTTTTACCGAGTTGGTTCCGCACGAAGATTTCCCATGGCGGTATTGATGCCTCTTGTTGTCATACTGACGAAGGGAAAGAAATGAGTGATGACCTACCGTTGCCACCATCTTCGGAAAATCTTATCGAGTCCACTCCTCAAGAAGTTAATGCTTGTGAGGAAAAAGTCACTTTCACAAATGACAATCTTCTGCTAGGCGACGCTCTTCATAACCGCCCATTGTACCTGGTTGGCTAGATGCGTGATAAAAGGGTAAATCAAATTTTGGTTGATGGAGGGTCCTCAATGAACATTTTGCCAATTCGCACTGTGAAATAACTTGGTATTCCCATGATTGAACTCTCAGAAAGTCGTGTGATGATCCAAGGATTCAACGAAGAAGGGCAAAGAGCCATAGGCGCGATCAGGTGGGAATCACCATTAAAGATATGCAATCAAGTGCATGGATGCATGTGATCGATGCAAAGAATTCACACAACGTCCTGCTTGGAAGGCCTTGGATACATGAGAATAAAGTGGTTCCATCTATCTACCATCAATGTTTGAAATACTACGAGGACGAAGTCGAGAAGAAGATAGTTGCTGATGATGAGCCATTCACCGAGGCAGATTCACACTTTGCCGATGCAAAGTTCTACTTGAAGAACCCCATTGTGAAGGAGATAAGAGTTGATTATGGCATGAAAAGCAAGAATGACGAGCCCATAACTAAAAGAACTGAGGTGACTATTGGTAAAGCCAAAACTATTACTGAGGAGGTACAACCCAATGCGAATAAATCTCATAGAGGGGATATTGCATCTTATGGCAAGAAAGTAATTCATGCGCTCCAATATGTCCCTAAAAGTTGTCCTCGAAGCCGCTTCTAGGGTTGATAGCCCAAAATCGTTTGCACAATGTGACACTCCCTACAAAGCGAACAAATGAAGGTTTTGATCCTAACGCGTACAAGTTGTTTGCAAAAGCTGGATACGATCCAATGAGCCGTCAAAGTTAGGGAAGCTCCCATCAGAAGCTGAAACGAGGCAACCCCGTGAAGGTTTGGGATACAAGCAACCGTCACCAGTGCGCATCTCCATAAGAAGAGCGAGTAGCAATTATATCACAGTAGAAGACGAATCCGCCGCCTCTAACAAGCCTTCTGTCTTTGATGACTTGGAAAATCAACTGTGAGAACTTCCGTATTCGAGAGATTGGGTCCATTAAAGAAGGGGAATAAGTTCCAGAGAAATTATCGAAATACAAGAACACCCCCTTCGCCCAAAATTCAGAAGATCTCTAAAGATTTCCAAAGTTTGGTTCCTTCTAGAATGAAGCGATAAACAAAAGTCAAGGTTTCGTGTGATGAAGTACTGAAGATGAATCCATACACTGTGGTATACACTAAAAACGTGATGAAGACAAAGAAAGTGTGGGTTCTTCGTATCATGACTTCACAAGGAGAGCATGGTGTTTTATCTCTAATAGATGATGACGAGAAATTGGACGATGTTTCACCATGTTATCACGTATCCTTAAACTATGGGGACCCTCAAGAAGATGAAGATGTGAAAGATGCTCCCCTGGAACATGAAGAAGGGGATTACAAGCTGGTTGATGCAGATGGCATGAGAATCGGCCCTATTAATGGCAAGTTTCTGAAGAAGTATTATCCTTGAAGTTGCAACGCTCCTTAATGCATGAGCATAGACTGCATGTTACTCCTGGCTCGTAAGAGCATAAACTGTGCACGCTCCCAAAAGAAAGAGCTTTCTAGGTTGAAAACCTCGAAAGAGGCGACCTAGGCAAAAGTTAGGACATAAAAAAAACAAAAAAAAATCTACCCGTTCTGAACTACGGTATGACTTGATCCTCTTCATCGAGGTACGTAGGTAGCTTAGAGTTTCATTCTGAGTTCAGTCGTATGAGTTCAAAAAATACATAGTGCCCCAACCGTTGTTCGTATGAAGTGCAATGAAATGCATTCAACCACCACTTGAAAATTTCATTGAGATAGCATTTTTCTGTTAAACTTTGGGTCCTTTGATTTAAAGGGGGCAAGCTGCTATGGTAAAATAGTATCCTCACTGAAATGGTGAAAATGCCTGCATCAAAGTCTGGGGATTCTCTATGTCTTCATGTTCGCATAACCTTCAAGTTTGTTGGAATTCATATTCGCTCACTTCCAAAAAAAAGGGGGGGAAGAGAAGAGAGACGTCAAAAGGGAATACAAATATAAGAAGAAAGATTCCTTGGCACAATGCTTCAAATTCAGTGAGACTTGAACCCAATATTTTTAGTGAGAATGGAGATATTTAGTTGATAGGAAGAAAAACGTTTTGTGATTTCGAGGCTTCCATACCAAAACATAAAAGTTTTGGCAAAGTCGCACCAATTCGAAACTGCCGGTATATCAAAATCTAATATTTACTTCGAAATATTAGCTGAAACTATCCTTAAGGTATTGAATCCTACATTTTGGACATGTTTTATATTTTGAAGTCTTGTTTTCATAAAATCAAATGGTTCGTGATTTCGACATTCCTACATCAAGATATAAATTTTTTTGGTGAAGCTGCGCAAATCTGAAACTATCAACGTGTCAGAATCCAAAGTTAGATTCAAAATAATATATGGGACGATTCTCAAATTATTTAATTCCGAATTTTGGATATGTCTTAGATCTTGAAGTCTATTTTCCATAAAATTCGTCCTTTTATTTTTGGTTTAATTCTTTGAATATTGCCACTAAATTTAGTTTGCAATATACATTTATTTTTTTTGACTCATCATTCTCTTTTTTTTAATACTCTGCAGCTTTGGACATGACACTCCTTGTCATGGATCAGAAGAAAGGCTCTATTACTTCATTTTTGTGTTTCTCGATCCAATGGCCCTAGAGTGGATGCTTTAAGTGAATTGTCGTTCCATAAAAATATATGCTCTTAACTATATCCATCCTTGCATATTTACCTTACCGTCATTCCTCTCGCTTTCCCCTTTTCGGCTTGCCTTATAATATTAGGAATCTTAAATCTGTTACAATGAATTGATATCTATTAGCTACATTATTGTAAGTGATTCAAATTCCCTTTGATGTTTGACCAGTAGAATCTCAATGTGATGACTTTAATTTTGAGCATTAGATTGTATTTAGAGTGAAACTTAAATTCAACACATATTTTTTTTCTCTGTGAGTATAAACTCGTGTTTGAAAAAATGTTCATTAATAATGGAAGTTTGTCTTAAGTTTTATTGTTATAATTTACATTAGCAACCTAGTTAAACTGAGAATTTTTTATTTGTTTCTCAGTCATATCTTGATTTAAACTTCATGAGGGTAAACACATTGAGAAATTTGATCAGTTGAATGCCGTCTTTGACAATAATTCTTCATCGTAGCGCTCAAACCAGCCCTTAAAGAGGAGGTGCAATGAGAACACTTTGATCAATATGATGAGTATCATTACTGCAAATATCGAGCATATTGCAGATGCGTGGATAGAGAGGAGCCAACACATGTTGTTGGTCGAGGTGTTTGTCATGACAAAAATATTTTTCGGGATTCAATGATGATTTAGCAATCGATGTATGTGAGTTTCTTTCTCTATACGATAGAAGAGAAAAGATGTTCCTCATGAAAATTGATAAAAACATAGTTAGTGCGCCTTGATTAAGCTTCGTTTGATGAAATAAGATTTGAACCAAATGTGATGTCCGTTAAGAATATATTAGAGACAAAAAATTTTGAATTTTCTTCTAGACTAATCCTTTTAAAGCCAACTACTGGTGTAGCATTAGTCAAGTATGTTTTAATAGCTCTGAGAATTGGTGGTTCCTAGAAAATATTTAGACAGACATTTCAATGAAATATTTTTTTTAAATTTTTGGTTTATCTATTTTTAATATGGTCTATAAAATTATTCTTCAATTTACATCTGTTTTCAATATCTTTCTCCACTTTTTTGGTTTTCTTTTAACCGATCCATGCATCGCGCGAGTAATGTTATGGGCAGCTTTCCAGTCATGCCCCATGAGCCCTTGGACACGTCCCGTGGCGTCCTGGCAAGCCTCCCAATGCCTAGCGCCACAGACGGCCCCGTGTTCTTGGCTGCGCCAAGTGACAAGCGCGCATGTGCCTCTGTCGCCCCACCGATATCCCTCGCCAGCGCCCAACCGCAAGCAGCTGCCAACAGCGCCGCGCGCGCAAACAATGCCACGCGCACAGATCATGATGCAGAGACAAAGTTGCTGACAACGAACCTGTTTCTACCTTGTAGGAAACTAAGTCCTTTTCATTATAAATATAGAGTAATTTTATTCCATGTAATTTCATTATGTTCCTCTAGCTTAGTTAGGTCAAGTCATGTAGCTTTGGTTTATTTTTTTAAGCATTATTAGGGGGATCAAGCAATCAAAACTTTCTAGCAAGCAATTCTTTGTACTGGTGTCTCTACCCTCGACACCGCATTTCCTTGTTTTGTAATAGTTTTCATTTATGCAATCAAGCTTTCTTTCAGTTCTCTTTACTATTCTCTCAATTGTTCTTGACATCGGTTTTCCCGTACGACACTGACACTCTCGTCTAACGTACGGAGGGGACCTCAGTTGGCAGACAACAGTTGTACTGACATCAGTTTTTTAGCCTTACGTCGCCCTTCCAAGGAACATCAGGAAGGCGCTGCGTAACAGTTGGTGTCAGAGCCTAGGCTCGACATCGGACGAGGGAACGCATTGCCATTACCACCATTTTTTACCATGGTGAATCATGGGGACCGCATTGCAGCCCTTGAAGAGACGGTTGACGTATTATGACCCATTGTAAATATGGTGCCTGAACTACAAACCAGCCTAGTGCAAAGGTTGGACGACCTGGACCGCAAAATGATCCAGGCCGAAGTTGACATAGAAAACATCATTCGTAACTCTGAAGGAGACCGACAAACGGCAGCTACTGAGGCTGCCGAAATTTTTGTTAAATTCAAGGACCTCCGACATGAGCGTATCGAGGATTTAGCCTACAAGGAACAAGAGGCAGACAGGGTGACTGCCATGCAGCAAACCATAGACAACTTGACAGGCCAGCTCAATGTTGTTAATGCTGCTCTACAAGGCTTGCTTCGAGGAGGTGGAAATCAAATCGGGGGTGCTGTGAACCGCCCCCATGGCACAAAAACTGAAAATTCCTGATCCAAAGCCATACAGTGTAGCTCGGAGTGCTAAAGAAGTTGAGAATATCATTTTCAACATCGAGAAGTACTTCGATGCCGTGGGAGGCCTAGAAGAATCCAAGAAGGTAGGAACTGCTGCCATGTATCTTCAGGGTGATGCTAAGCTCTGGTGACGAGTGAAGTAAGAATCCATCAGGGTCGGCGAAGATGCTTTGGAGACATGGGAAGAACTGAAAGCAGCCATACGCCAACAGTTTTTCCCCGAGAATATTTAGTACAATGCAAGAAGAAAACTACGGGAGCTCCGACAGACCAGATCAGTGCAGGACTACGTGCGAGAATTCTCCGCGCTCATGCTGAACATCTGTGACACGGGGGACAAAGACAAGCTCTTCACATTCCTGGAAGGGTTGAAACCTTATGCCCGCATGGAACTGCAACGGCAACGGGTAGATACCCTACCTTAGGCGATCCAAGCAGCGGAATGCCTTGGGGACTATCAAGTGGAAACTCGGAAGGATAGGCCTCAACCGCCTGTCTGAGCGGGATAAAAAAGGAGGCCATCCTAACAGTGATGGCCCTAGCAGAAGTGGGGGAGATCGGAGTGCACCCAAATCTAAGGCTCCTTCCTCATGCAGCAACAGTGTGTCAAACAACAATGATCGGGGGAGGAAGCCTCCCTCAGGATACCGTCATTGCGGCGGGCCACATTGGAATAACGAATGCCCACATGCACAGATGAAAGCCCATCAAGCTTATGATGACGGGACAAATGATGAATAAGACGATGCAAAGCAGACCGAAACAGTCGGTGCCTTCAATGCAATTGTGGGTTCTATTTCTGCGGCATTAGCGGGAACCAGTGCTGGTATCCGTAAGAAGAAGGAACCCTGCCCAATCCCCAAGAAAGTTAAAAAGAAGACGAATAAAGGGACTCCTCCCAAACAAGAGAGGACCTTGATGTTCGTTGAATTGAAGGTAAATGGCAATCCCATTAGGGCGATGATAGATAAAGGTGATACCCACAACTACTTGGCCTCAACGCAGGTGGAGCGCCTTGGCATAGTTGTAGGAAAGGGCAGAGGTCATGTCAAGGCTATCAACTCACTTCCTTATCCAGTGGGTGGAATAGCCAAAGAAGTACCAGTGAAGATGGGTCCTTATGAAGGAAAGTTCAACTTGCACGTGGTGATCATAGATGACTTCGAGTTGATAGTTGGGATAGAATTCTTGAGGCAAACCAACACCATGCCCATACCATATGCGTACATGCTTCTGATGATGGGAGTAAATGGGGCCATGCCCTGCATTATCCCATGCATGCCCATGAAAATGGCAGCAAAGAACATCTCGACCTTGCAGCTGAAGAAGGGAGTCAAAAGGCATGAACCTACGTTCCTGGCTACCCTATGAATTGAAGAGGTAGAACGCTCATTGGGTTCCATTCCTACACCCGTAAAGGAGCTACTATTGGAATTTGAAGACGTCATGCCACAAGAGATGCCAAAGCGACTTCTGCCTAGGCGCACTATGGGCTATGAGATTGAGTTAGTGCCAGTTGCGAAGGCACCTTCCCGGGCACCTTATAGAATGTCACAACCCGATCTCACCGAGCTTTGGAGACAATTGAAGGATATGCTAGACATAGGGATCATTGTACCCTCCAAGTCCCCATATGGGTCCCCTGTGCTTTTCCAAAAGAAACATGATGGTAGTCTACGACTCTGTGTGGATTATTGGGCTTTAAATAAAATCACTGTGAAGAACAAGTATCCTATTATGCTCATGGCAGACTTGTTCGATAGATTGGGTAGTGCAACGGTGTTCACGAAAATTGACCTGAAGACAGGGTATTGGCAAGTCCAGATTGTTGAGGGCGATGAGCACAAGACGACCGGTGTGACAAGATATGGGTCGTTCAACTTCCTAGTTATGTCGTTCGGCTTGACTAATGCTCCAACTACATTTTGCACCCTCATGAATCAAGTCTTCCAGAGAGTATATTGACGAATTCGTGGTGGTCTATTTGGATGACATTGTGGTTTATAGACAAACACTGGAAGAACACCTGGAGCATTTGCGGAAGGTCCTAGCCCGGTTGTGGGAGCATGAATTATACGCAAAGCTATCCAAGTTCTCCTTTTCTCAAAAATAGATCGACTTCCTCGGACATGTCATTGAGGAAGGGCGGATCAAGATGGACCAACAAAAGATCCAAGCCATCACAGATTGGCCGCCACCCAAGGATATCCACGCCTTGAGGGCGTTCCTTGGACTATGCAATTTCTATCGGCGATTTGTGAAGAATTACTCCCTTATCGCAGTGCCATTGATAGAACCCCTCAAGAAGGTCATGCCTTGGGATTGGGGTCCTAGACGAGCGGAGGCCTTCAACGCATTAAAAGTGGCTATGTCTAGTAGCCCCGTCTTGGCCCTTCCTGATTTGGCAAAGCCCTTCGAGGTACAAACGGATGCTTCCGACTATGCTCTTGGCGGGGTCTTGCTACAAGACGGGCATCCCGTAGAATACGAGAGCCGGAAGCTGAAGGATGCAGAGTGGCAATATGCCGCCCATGAGAAAGAACTACTGGTTGTCGTTCATTGCTTACGCCTTTGGAGGCATTATCTGCTGGGATCACCATTCGTGGTCAAGACATACAACACAGCTGTTAGTCATTTCATGACCCAGCCAAAGCTGAATGGCCGACAGGCCCGATGGCAGGAACTCCTAGAAGAATTTCACTTCAACCTGGAGTACCGAAGTGGGAAGACTAATCATGTTGTTGATGCGCTCAGTCGGAGAGCTGATCTAGCGTCAGTGTGCCTACTCGCCACCCTAAGGGGGAGTGAAGTAGCTACCACCATAAAAGACCAGATACAGGATTTACTCATCAAGGATCCTGCTGCACAGTACTTGGTTGATCTAGTAGGACAGGGCAAAACTCGCCAGTTCTACATGGAGGATGGGTTCCTGAAGGTAAAAGGGAACTGACTATATGTTCCTAAAGGAGGAGATCTGAGAATAACTCTTCTGGCAGAATGTCACGACACTTTTTGGGCCGGCCATCCCGGAAAAGAACACACCATGACATTACTTCGCCGTGCTTATTATTGGCCTCAAATGGCCGACGACGTCGCTCAGTATGTGAGGACTTGTCTTGTATGCCAGAAGGACAAGTCCGTCCGCTTGACACAAGCGGAACTCTTGGTACCACTAGCTGTTCCAAAGAGACCTTGGGAAAATGTGTCTCTAGATTTCATCACTGGATTGCCCAAGGTCGGAGATCTCACAACTATCTTGGTTGTGGTGGATCGGTTTTCCAAGTATGTCACCTTTATTGCAGCACCTCAATATATATCAGCAGAAGATACAGCTCGACTCTTTTTTTGCCATGTCGTCAAATATTGGGGCCTGCCCAAAGACATCGTTAGTGATCGCGATTCACGCTTCACTAGCAACTTTTGGACCCAACTATTTAAGTGCCTCGGGTCAAAATTGAGTAATAGCTCAAGCTTTCATCCGCAATCTGATGGCCAAACGGAGCGGTTCAATGGTATGTTGGAGGAATATCTCCGCCACTTTGTTACTGGATCGCAAAAGAATTGGGTGAAGCTTCTGGATGCTGCTCAACTGTGTTTGTCACAACCCACGGACTAGGTAAGCCTAATATTCAGGAATAACAACAATAATAAATAGATTCTAATACTTTTCTGAAATAAATAATTCTTTACACATTTTATATTCCCAAAACCCGGAAGTACAAGTCATAAGCTTTTAAGAATTTACACTAAACTCCTAAAATACCACTGTTAAGAAATAAGTGCAATATTGCATACAAAATATAAGATGGTGACTCCAAAACCGCGAACGCTGAAATGGTTTTACCTTGAGTCTCCACAACAGCAACCGCGCTACAATCAATCACTCGGCCGGCTATGCAAAAACCTGGAATCTGCACAAAAATGTGCAGAAGAGTAGTATGAGCAAACCACAGCGGTGCCCAGTAAGTATCAGGACTAACCTCGGTGAAGTAGTGAAGAGGACTAGTCAAGACACCCACTGGTTTAATAAAACTGAACAAGTATCAATATAGAAATCAGGGAAATAATGATATACATAAAGGCTACGCAATATAGCTAACAAGACAGTGAATTCGATAAAGAAGGTAAACAATAAGTATCAACGGAAACCATGAAGTAACACAAAGACTGAATAGATCACAGACAAATCTGGCATGTAAATATACAACACGAGCATGTAATGACTCAAAAACTTCATCCATTTCTACATCAAATTCATAGTCATCTTTACGAGGTTCCGAACCACGGACAAATCATCATTTACGGGTCTCAATATCCGAACCCTAACACTTGGCAACTTGCGCCCTCATTCGAGTACTAACTGGACGGACGACTCACGTGCCGATTGGGTCATTACACCCATACGGTAAGCACAACAAGAGTATCTATATTTGACAACAACAAGGAGTCCTGAATCCATTAATAGTACTTAACTACGTGTATGCTTGTGCAGGTGTCCTAACTTGATTTCAACAACCAATATACATAAGGAAAACAAAGGGGAAACACGTACACTTCAATATCATAAATTACCACACGAATGAACTCACACGGTAAGTGTTCCAGTACACAATATCAACAACAAGGAATTACCCCCCCCCCCAGGCCAACACAATTATCATAAACAATCCCTGCCATAGCCCACCTTGACACGCCACGTGTGCAATATTAAAGTACATGCCCGCCTTGTTTCGCCACACGTGCATAAACATGTTCCCACCTTGTCACGCCACATGCGCAACACTCCATCTCGTATCCCGCCTTATCACGTTGCATGTGAAATATCAGTAGTAAACACGGCACAACAGAAAACTCGTGCAAATCCCCATATCAACAACCCCACGACAGAAACCTCGTGCGTCACCACAACCAGCGCAATAACAACAACAACACGGGCAACAGTTCGGAATACAATTAATACATCAACTCAATAACCTTCGATCACAAGATAGGCAAAATTAGTTCACGAGAAATAAACATAATAAGGAGATCTAGGCATATTAAGAAATCACTCCACAAGGAAGGAAAATAGCATGTAACAGCCGCACCTAGTTACACGGGTGAACAACAAGAAATCAACACAAATTCGATAACTCCATATAAGGCAAGTCACGAAGGTATAAAATATCTAAACTTCCTTTAAGGTTGAGCAGTTACGAGAATATTCAACAATTTCCACTTAAGGATAAGCACCAGAGAATAATCATAACTTCATTTAAGACCAAAACAATTATAGTTTGAGATGAAGATAATTGCAAATTTGAGATACGCAGTTAAGAAGATATAGCATGGCCGTAAAGGAAATAAACCTTCAGATAAGTCAATTAGGAGTCAAGTAGGCAATAGGAGTAAATCCAAAAGTAAGGACTTTCACATTTAAGCAAATAAAGATGACACTAGAAATTAGGAAATTCAATCAGGCTAAGGACACTTCGTACTCGGCGAATATAAGGATCTAAGATTACTAAAGGGTCAACTTTCCACAAATAAGTTCGAGCATGCGCTCGTCACCTCGCGTACACGGACTACAATCAACATAGAAGACTCAAATCCTAAGGGGTAATTCCCCCACATAAGGTTAGGCAAGATACTTACCTCAAAGACGACAATCCGAGACTCAAATATAGACTTATCGGGAGGGAAGGCCTCCGGACGACTCAAAATCAACTAAAACAACTTCAAAATACATATAAAACGTATAAGGAACGATTCCGAATAATAAAGTTTCAATCTTTGCAAATTTATAAAAATCGACCCAAAAGTTGACCCGCGGGCCCGCACCTCGGAACCCGACAAATTTTACGAATTCCGATTACCCATTCCGATATGAGTTCACCCATACCAAATTTATCCAATTCCGATAGCATTTGGTCATTCAAATCATGAATTTTTATTTTTTAAAGTTTTCTTTCAAAACCCACAATCCCCTCACCCCAAAACACAATTTAAATGATAAAAAACAAGAACTAATTCATGAAATATATTTAATTCTAGTGAAAGAACACTTACCCACTCTATTTGTGTGAAAATCTCACAAAGAATCGCCCAAAACCGAGTTCTAGAAGTCAAAGTATGTTTAAAATAGTGAAACCTCTGATTTTGCAAACTTATATTTTTCCCAGGTGTTTTGTGAATCGCGATCGCGGAACATGGTTTGCGATCGCGAAGAAGAAAGAGGAAAGCTGCCCAGGTTGTTCATCGCGAATGCGACAAGGAGTTCGCGAACACGGAGGAGGAGAACAGGAAGCTATGTGATTGCGTACTGAAGAATGCGAACGCAAAGAACAAAGTTTGGGCGACCATCAGGGACACATCGCGATCGCGAAAGAATCACTGCGATCGTGATGAAGGAAAAATGGGCGGGGAAAACAGAACACTACGCGATCGCATCTTGGGCTACGCGATCGCGATCGCGAACGAGGGCAACAGACACCAGAAACAGCAGTTCAAAAATGGAAGAAAAGGACCCGTAGCCCATCCAAAACACACCCGAGGCCCCCGGGACCCCGTCTAATCACACAAACAAGTCATATAACCTAACACGGACTCGCTCGAGGTTTCAAACCACATAAAACAACACTAAAACGATTAATTAAACCAAAAATCAATGAAATACCTCAAAACTTCTTTAAACATCAAAATTTGCATTTAAGGTCCGAATCACGTAAACTAAGTCCGTTTTTACCAAATTTCACAGATAACACATATAAATCATATAGAAACCGTACCGGGCTCCGGAACCATGATACGTGCCCGATATCACAGGTTTCACCTCAAATTTCATTTTCAAAAACCTTTATATTTTTCAAAAAATAATTTCTTTTAAAAATTCATTTCTCAGACTTGGGACCTCGGAATTCGATTCCGAGCATATGCCCAAGTCCCATATTTTCCTATGGACCCTCCGGGACCGTCAAATCATGGGTCCGGGTCCGTTTACCAAAAACGTTGACTGAAGTCAACTTTATTCAAATTTCTAATACAAAATTATCGTTTTTATCAATTTTTCACATAAAGGCTTCTCGGCTACACGCTCGGGCTGCGCACGCAAATTGAGGTAAGATAGAAGGAGGTTTTCACGACCTCAAAACACAGAATTAGCTAGAAATATACGGGATGACCTTTCGAGTCATCACAATCTCCCCCTCTTAAACAAACGTTCGTCCTCGAACGTGCTAAGATTTACTTTGAACTCATCCAATCACTGATTGCGCATTTCCAACACACACCCGCGGGTGATCCCACGTCACCCCAACCTATGTAAGCCTGACGACACCACCACAACCGCAATTTAGCTTTTCTAATACTAGCGATAAGCCTCATACCTCAATTTCTGACCTTCTACTCATTTCCAAAATACCCGATTCTAAATCGACATCCGAAATTAGCCCTAACCAGTTGCATTAATTCATGACTATACCCATAAGACAGAACCACACAATATGGCACATCACACATAGTCTCATAATAACACTTGGGTCGCAATGGATGCCCGAAATCAACTCAGCATTGGTAATTAGCCTCATATCTGATAGAACTATATTCCCAACCTCCATCACACTTATAATAAATCAAGAAACACGAAGACTTCACAACCTTGACACCCAAATCACCAATCCACAACTAACATCACCGGGCACACACCCCGCAAGATAGAACTCAAGGAGCACAAAACGAAAATGACTGAATATGAAAGGAGAAACACATAAGGAAACTATTAGACAAGACCGATAGGCACAAATCTCAATCAATGCTAACTTACACAACAACATAACAAGGAAGGAACTAAAGCACATGAAAAAATCACAAGGAAACCATCCTGATACAATTTCCACTGCGGTACTCAGCCCGGTCCAAAAATATATCATGCCAATTGAAATTCCTCCACTAATTCATCTCAGCTGATAAACATCATAATGCTAGTTGATCTCACATCTCGATGGAGTATCAAAATCACAACTCGTAAACAAAAATACTCAGGAATCACATCAAACTTACCGTACTGGACAACAACAAGAATTTTCTACTGGTCTCATATCTCTAAATACTGAATATAGACAAACAATAGACATGGGCTACTACTCGTAGAATCTCCCAACAGGAGCAAACACAAAAGTAGAGTGCAAAGCATGAAACTTACTCATAAATAAAACAATAGTGAGGGAACTCGTCCCAACCAGTAGAGCTATAATGAAATACAAATGGTGCCCCTCTGTAACAAAACAAAACATACTTGTACTATAACCTCTGGAACAACGGCCTCCAACCTACTATACGAAACACATCAACGGGCCGGGCCTCCCCCTCTCGGGCGCCCTCTACTAGCCTGAGCGCCCTGCTGTAACACATCTGCCCGAAGCCCGGGACAATCTCTCACCCTATGGCTGATATCTCCATACTCAAAATAACCTCTCTGCTGACGTGGTTGTGGAAACTGCGCGACCTGAGTACTCTGAGACCCATGAGTACCTGAAACCCCATGCGAAGCCGGCAATTCAAACTGAACTGGATGGCCTATAAAACCCCTACTGTGTCGTACCCTGTCTCCATAATAAGGATCAGTAAATCTCTCCGGCCCACGAGGCCTCCTCACTTCTCTGCCCTCTCTCTCGTGACCTCGTCTCACATCTCTATCATAGTCCGGCCTGTCGTCTCTCTCACGATCCAGCATGCCCTCAACTCTGCGAGCAATCCCTACCACCTGCTGAAATGAAATATCCGAATCTAACTCCCGAGCCATGATAAATCGAATATCATGCCTGAGGCCCTTGATGAATCTGCGAACACGCTCTCTAACTGTAGCTACCAAAGTAGGTGCATGCCTGGCCAAATCACTGAACCTGACGGCATACTCTGATACTGACATAGTGCCCTGAAACATCCGCTCAAAATCCACACGCCATGCATCTCGGAGGGACTGAGGTATAAACTCACTCAAGGACATCTCCGAAAACTAACCCCATGAAAGTGAAGCTGACTCGGCCGGGCTACCCAACTCATATGCCCGTCACCACTGATAAGCCGCTCCCCTAAGCTGGAACGTAATAAAAGCAACCCCGCTCGTCTCCACATTACCCATAGTACGAAGAATGCGGTGACACTCCTCCAGGAGACCCTAGGCATCATCTGTCACCAATCCACTGAAGGTAGGAGGGTGATACTTCTTGTACCTCTTGAGTCTAAGCTGTTCCTCCTCAGATGTTGCTGCCCTAACCACGGGCGGAACTGGGATCCCAGGCTGTGCTGCCATGACACCTGGAACCTGACCAACCTGATCTCGCTGCTCCGGAGTATGGGTGACGGGAGTCTGAGCTCCTCCCCCGCCCTGTGAAGTAGCTGGTGCACCCGGAATCCATCCCACCTGAGTTAAAGTACCAATCACATCCGAGAACTGTACCAAGGTCTCCTGAAGTCCGGGCGTAACAACAGGCGCCTCCGGTCCCCAAACTTGAACTATTGGAGGCTCCTCAACGGCTGCTCTGGCAGGTGCTCTAGCTGCGGCACGTGCCCCTCGTCAACCTATGCCTCTACCTCTTCCCCTGGCGGCATCTGCTCCGAGGGGTAACATCCTCAGAATCTACAGTTCGTGTCCTCACCATCTATGAGAGAATGGAATGATAAATTTCAAACTTCAAGATCAATGAACTCGCACGATAGGAAAGAAGGAAGTGAAGTTATCTAATAGTTCCGTAGCCTCTCGAAGATAAGTACAGACGTCTCCGTACCGATCCGCAAGACTCTACTAAACTCGCTTATGACTCGTAGCACCTATGAACCTAGAGCTCTGATACCAACTTGTCACGACCCAAATCTCCCTCCGTTGGGTATCGTGATGGCACCTAGTCTTACGGACTAGGTAAGCCTAATATTCAGGAATAAAAACAATAATAAATAGAATCTAATACTTTTCTAAAATAAATAATTCTTTACATATTTTATATTCCCAAAACCCAGAAGTACAAGTCATAAACTTTTAAGAATTTACACTAAACTCCTAAAATACCACAATTCAGAAATAAGTGCAACACTGCATACAAAAGATAAGATGGTGACTCTGAAACCGCGAACGCTGAAACGGTTTTACCTTGAGTCTCCACAACAACAACCGCGCTACTATCAATCACGCGGCCGGCTATGCGAAAACCTGGAATCTGCACAAAAATGTGCAGAAGAGTAGTATGAGCACACCATAGCGGTGCACAGTAAGTATCAAGACTAACCTCGGTGAAGTAGTGACGAGCACTAGTCAAGACACCCACTGTTCTAATAAAACTGAACAAGTATCAATATAGAAATCAGGGAAATAATGATATACATAAAGGCTACGTAATATAACTAACAAGACAGTGAATTCGATAAAGAAGGTAAACAATAAGTATCAGCGGAAACCATGAAGTAAAACAAAGATTGAAGAGATCATTGACAAATCCGGCATGTAAATATACAACACGAGCATGTAATGACTAAACAACTTCATCCATTTCTACATCAAATTCATAGTCATCTGTACGAGGTTCCGAACCTAGGACAAACCATCATTTATGGGTCCCAATATCCGAACCCTAACACTTGGCAACTTGCGCCCTCATTCGAGTACTAACTGCACGGACGACTCACGTGCCAATTGGGTCATTCCCACCCATACAGTAAGCACAACAAGAGTATCTATATTTGACAACAACAAGGAGTCCTGAATTCATTAATAGTACTTAACTACGTGTATGCTTGTGCATGTGTACTAACCTGATTTCAACAACCAATAGACATAAGGAAAACAAAGGGGAAACACGTACACTTCCATCTCATAAATTCCCACACGAATGAACTCACACGGTAAGTGTTCCAGTACACAATATCAACAACAGGGAATGCCCCCCCCCAGGCCAACATAATTATCATAAACAATCCCTGCCATATCCCACCTTGTCACGCCACATGTGCAATATTAAAGTATATGCCCGCCTTGTTTCGCCACACGTGCATAAACACGTTTCCACCTTGTCACGCCACATGCGCAACACTCCATTTCGTATCCCGCCTTATCATGCCGCATGTGCAATATCAGTAGTAAACACGACACTGCAGAAACCTCGTGTAAATCCCCATATCAACAACCGCACGACAGAAACCTTGTGCGTCACCACAACCAGTACAACAACAACACGGGCAACAGTTTGGAATACAATTAATACATCAAATCAATAACCTTCGATCACAAGATAGGCAAAACTAGTTCACGAGAAATAAACATAATAAGGAGAGGTAGGCATATTAAGAAATCACCCCACAAGGAAGGAAAATAACATGTAACAGCCGCACCTAATTACACGGGTGAACAACAAGAAATCAACACAAATCCGATAACTCCATATAAGGAAAGTCACGAAGGTATAGAATATCTAAACTTCCTTTAAGGTTGAGCCGTTACGAGAATATTCAATTATTTCCACTTAAGGATAAGCAGCAGAGAATAATCATAACTTCATTTAAGACCAAAACAATTATAGTTTGAGATGAAGATAATTGCAAATTTGAGATACGCAGTTAAGAAGATATAGCATCGCGGTAAAGGAAATAAACCTTCAGATAAGTCAATTGGGAGTCAAGTAGGCAATAGGAGTAAATCCAAAAGTAAGAACTTCCACATTTAAGCAAATAAAGATGACACTAGAAATTAGGAAATTCAATCATGCTAAGGACACTTCATACTCGACGAATATAAGGATCTAAGATTCCTAAAGGGTCAATTTTCCACAAATAAGTCCGAGCATGCATTCGTCACCTTGCGTACACGGACAACAATCAACATAAAAGACTCAAATCCTAAGGGGTAATTCCCCCACACAAGGTTACGAAAGATACTTACCTCAAAGACGACAACCCGAGACTCAAAAATAGAATTCTCAGGCGGGAAGGCCTCCGTACGGATCAAAATCAACTAAAAAAAATTCAAAATACATATAAAACGTATAAAGAACGATTCTGAATAATAAAGTTTCAATCTTTGCAAATTTATAAAAATCGACCCAAAAGTTGACCCCCGGGTACGCACCTCGGAACCCGACAAATTTTACGAATTTAGGTTCCTCATTCCGATACGAGTTCACCCATACCAAATTTATCCAATTTCGATAACATTTGGTCATTCAAATCATGAATTTTTATTTTTTGAAGTTTTCTTTCAAAACACACAATCCCCTCACCCCAAAACACAATTTAAATGATAAAAACAATAAGTAATTCATAAAATATATTTAATTATAGTGAAATAACACTTACCCACTCGATTTGTGTGAAAATCCCACAAGGAATCGCCCAAAATCGAGTTCTAGAAGTCAAAATATGTTTAAAATGGTGAAACTCCCGATTTTGCAACTTATATTCTGACCAGGTGTTTCGTGAATCGCGATCGTGGAACATGGTTTGCGATCGCGAAGAATAAAGAGGAAAGATGACCAGGTTGTTCATCGCGAACGCGAAAAGGAGTTCGCGAACGCGGAGGAGGAGAGTAGGAAGCTATGCGATCGCGTACTGAAGAATGCGAACGCGAAGAACAAAGTTTGGGGGACACATCGCGATCGCGAATGAATCACTGCGATCACGATGAAGGAAAAATGGGCGGGGAAAATAGAACACTACGCGATCGCGGCTTGGGCTACGCGATCGCGAAAGAGGCAACAAACACCAGAAACAACAGTTCAAAAATGGAAGAAAAAGACCCGTAGCCCATCCGAAACACACTCGAGTCCCCCGGGACCCCGTCTAATCACACAAACAAGTCATATAACCTAACACAGACTCGCTCGAGGTTTCAAACCACATAAAACAACACTAAAACGATGAATTAAACCAAAAATCAATGAAATTCCTCAAAACTTATTTAAACATCAAATTTTGCATTTAAGGTCCGAATCACGTAGAACTAAGTCCGTTTCTTACCAAATTTCATAAATAACACATATAAATCATATCGAACCTGTAACGGGCTCCGGAACCATGATACGTGCCCGATATCACAGGTTTCACCTCAAATTTCATTTTTAAAAACCTTTATATTTTTTAGAAAACAATTTCTTTTAAAAATTTATTTCTCGGACTTGGGACCTCGGGATTTGATTCCGGGCATTTTCCCAAGTCCCATATTTTCCTACGGAACCTCCGGGACCGTCAAATCAAGGGTCCGGGTCCGGGTCCGGGTCCGTTTACCAAAAATGTTGACTGAAGTCAACTTTATTCAGATTTCAAATACAAAATTATCGTTTTTATTAGTTTTTCACATAAAGGCTTCTCGGCTACACGCCCGGGATGCGCATGCAAATCGAGGTGAGATAGAAGGAGGTTTTCACGACCTCGGAATATAGAATTAGCTGGAAATATACGGGATGACCTTTCGGGTCGTCACAGTGTTTCAATTGACAAAAGAGCTCTAGTACAAATAAAAGCGCTTTTGAAATTGTTACCGGACAACAACCGCTACTCCCACACACTGTGAATGCACCAAATATGTTCAAATCTCCTCGTGCTGCTAGCTTCTCAAAATAATGGAAGCGAAATTTGGAGATAGTGCTGAGCTATCTTGTCAAAGCCCAAAAGCGGATGAAGAGGCATGCTGATCAGAATCGTTACCTTGTTGAATACCAAGTAGGAGACAAAGTGATGGTCAAAATTCCAAAGCGATACTTGTTTGCAGGGGTCCATGACCCTCACCTATTGCAAAAATATATTGGACCTTTGTCCTTGAAAGACGTATTGGGAAAGTTGCATACCGGGTGGATACACCAGCTTGGTGGAAAATCCACCCCGTCTTCCATGTCAGTCTTCTGAAACCTTTTCGGGAAGACACGGAGGATCCTTCACGGAGCCAACTCACAATACCCAGCATTCGAGGCCCCAATTCAACCGGGAAAAGGCGTGCCGAAACTATTCTGAATGATCGGGTTATTCATGCCTCAAGGAAGGATCACCAAGAGTTCTTGGTGAAATGGCAAGGGTTTGATGCAGAGGAGAATACTTGGGAGAGAGGAACAAACCTCAAAGCCTATAAGAGCCTAATTGAAGATTATTTTGCAAGAAAGGCGCCAAGGACGCTCCAACTCAGGTGGGGGAAAATGTCATGGGCAGCTTTCCAGCCATGCCCCATGACCCCTTGGACGCGCCCCATAGCGTCCTAGCAAGCCTCCCAACGGCTCGCACCACAAACGGCCTCGTGGTCTTGGTTGCGCCAAGTGACAAGCGCGCATGTGCCTCTGTCGCCTCACCGATATCCCTCACTAGCGCCCAACCGCAAGCAACTGCCAACAGCGCCGCGCGCGCAGATCGTGATGCCAGAGACAAAGTTGTTGACAACGGGCCTGTTTCTACCTTGTAGGAAACTAAGTCTTTTTAATTATAAATATAGAGTAGTTTTATTCCATGTAATTTCATTATGTTCCTCTAGCTTAGTTAGGTCAAGTCATGCCGCTTTGGTTTATTTTTTTAAGCATTATTAGGGGGATTAAGCATCAAAACTTTCTAGCAAGCAATTCTCTGTACTGGTGTCTCTCTCCCTCGACACCGCGTTGCCTTCTTTTGTAATAATTTTAATTTATGCAATCAAGCTTTCTTTTAATTCTCTTTACTGTTCTCTCAATTGTTCTTGACATCGGTTTTCCCGTACGATACTGACAATCTCGTCTAGCGTATGAAGGGGATCTCAGTTGACAGACAATAGCTGTACTGATATCAGTTGTTTAGCCTTATGTTACACTTTCAAGGAACATGAAGAAGGCGCCACGTAATAGGGAGTATACTAGTAATATCAAAGGCATAGAAAAAGGGGGATAGAAAAAGAGGGGAAAGCAAGCCAGGCATTCTTTTCCACGGCCTGTGGGACAAACTTTGTTACGACGTCGTATGACCTGATTTCAAATTTGAATTCTTACACAGCACCACATGGTTCCAGAACTCACCTCCCAATCTGCAGCAGCTTAGAACAAACGAAGCTCCATGCCTATAAATTTCCGAAAATTGATTATTGTTCTTTTTCTCAACTTATAAAAAATATAGAAATGAACTCTCCTATGAGTTACGCTATTGACGATAAGGACCTAGACGACGCCGCATTATGGGCGGTGATCGACTCCGCCGCCGCCGCTGCCGCCTCCTCCACCACCACTGTTTCCAAATACCGCAAACCTCTACCTTACAATCACTCTCCAATTCGACCTCTTCACATTCCAAATCCTTCTCCGCAGTCTAATCCTAAAAACTTCCAAAATCATCACCGTGACGGTGAGGTACTAAATCACCGGCCGCAGAAAATCTCCAGGTCAAACACTAGCTGCGTTTCGGAACTGAACGAGACGAGTCCGAAACCGATGGCGGTAGTAAAGCACGTGCAGCGCACGCCGTCCGTGACGAATTATTCGTCGCCGCCAGTGACGAGGAGGTCTCCGGTTCTGGTTCCGGTATTGCAGTATGATCAAAACTATAACAGTCCGACTGGATCGGAAAGTTCTCCAGATAGTGATGGCATCATGAGGCATAGCTTGGCCGGTCAGTTTCCATCTGTTTCTCTGTTCAAGGAGTATCAAAATGCAGCTATGGCGGTAAAAATCATCAATTTTCACTTTATTTTTATGATTTTGTTCAGTTTCTTGTAAATTTCATGGAATGGAGTGCTGTGTATATCAGTAGTTAAACAAATTGTCTCGATATATTAATTTAAATAGAGAGTTATGGCATCATAAATGATGTCGTCAATCTGGAATTATGCCAGTATAATTTGTTAATTCATTTGTAAATTTTTATAGTGCCATAATAGCCACTTTTCGAATGCAGATGTAAGTAGTAACTTTACTTTCTGTTCATTGAGCTATTTCAATGTACTTGAAAAGAAAGCTTTATAAGTGATTCTGTTTCTCTTGTATGATCCTTGTCTTGGTGATTAGTAAGGTGTATGCTATTCGTAGATTTATAAGGTTTCGTTCCCATTTTTCCATGACTTCATTTTCTTGGTGAGACTTGTCTCATCTCCTCCTTGAACATTATGCTTCTTTTGGCATCGAAAGAAATGTCATCTCTTGTTCTCTATAGTCTTGTGATTTCAAATTATCTCTAATCAGCCTCTTAAACAACATTGATAATGATTATAAATGAAAGAAAGTTGAATCAATGGAAACTTTGGAGCAAAAGATAGTAGAGCATTAACAGGAATTGATAATGCATAATAGCCTCTTTCTCAATGTAGTTGTAACTTGTAACTTGTAACTTTTCTTAGCTTTATGTTCATTGATCTATTCCAATGCACTCTAAGTGAAAGCTCTTAAGTGTTTCTGTCTTCTTGTTAATGATCTTTGCCTTCACCTATATTTCTCTAGCATGTTAATAAAATAAATGCATTTACAGATTTTTAGGATTTATTCCCATTTTCCCATAATTTGATTTTCTTGGCGATAGACTTGTCTTATTTTCTCTTTAAACATTATGCTTCTTTGACATCAGATACAATGTCATCTCTTGTTCTCTATAGTCTTGTGATATCAAATTTTCATTAATGATTAATGGCAATGGAAGTGTTCAGCTTCTTAAACAACATTGGAATTTGATAGTAATTGAAGAAAAACTGAATCAAGAGAAACAAAATACGGTAGAGAAGTACAAGGAATTGACGAGAACAGCATTTTTTACTAAATTGGATCAGCAGATCAATGTGCGAAAAATCTTCAATTTTCGAGGATAAAACTATCTTCTAGAAATCTGTGCAATATCTGCACCTTTACGAAATAGCCTCTTACAAGTCACCTTCAAGATAAATAGAACTACACTTTCTGTGAGTTTCTGTTAACATCTATAATCTGCAGTTACTGCTGTTGTTGTCATAAAGTTTTCTGTCTGCATGAATATGATTTCAGCACGTAAGCAAATAAACATTTCACAGATTCTGGAGAAAAGTGACTACACTATGATTTCTGGAAATCCCTTCATAAAAAAGGCTGGTAAGTTATCAGGCTTGGGTCATTGGTTTCTTCTACTCTCAGCTAACTTTTAGTGCAGTTACAGCATCATACTTGTGCAGGTTGGAGGAAGATATCCTTTTACTTCAATCTATCATATGAAATTAAAGACAAGACCATCGAGTTTGATGAGAACCGTAATGTCCTGCGTGCTGAATTTATAGTTCGGGCGTATATGCAGTATGTTCTTTTGAGACGCTCACTATTCCTATTCAAACATGTTGCTTTGCTAGATTCTTTTCAGCTTGTTCCATTTTCCCTTTCTTTGGTTTGTTCTTAGGGGTGGTAGGTTCTCAGATGGATGGGGTTCATGTGAACGGCGGGAAAAGAAGTTTCTAAAACCAAATCATGACATTCCCAGCACAGCAGAAACTAGAGCCAAAAATAAAGCATGTCAGGTACATAAATCTCCTATCTTGGGAACCCTATAAAAGATAAGTTGGTGTTCCTTGTTTAATTCATTTTATTAGTTCTCAGTCTTGCTCACTGCTTATTGTGTTGGTGGAGCAATTTCTATAATGATTTTAGGCTTTACTGTTGTCAATTGCCTGCAACTCCATCTTGCTTCGTTTTTTTCTTTTTTGGATGAATTCACTGTTCTTTGTGAGTAGGGGCCCTGGTGTTGTTTCATCCATATAAGGTGGGTAGATCAGCTAGAAACGTAAAACTGCTTTGAGGCTTATTTCAGTTTTTGGGCTCTCGTGATACTGTCAAGCCTAACAGTGTCACTTTTAGTCGTGATCTAGCCTGAACTTAGTAGTAGAATAGATATGCGCAGAGCCTAAACGTATGGCTGTTTGTGTCTTTCCCAGCTTCACTCTTGCCTTTGTCACAAATTGAGATGGACTTACATATAGTTTGTTTCCACTATGTTATACAGCTTTAAGTCACTTGATTTTAATTTGCTAACTGGAGCACTATTTCTAGTATCAGATGGTCTCCACTGTCCGGCTCTATTTCTCTGTAGTTGATCCTAACAAATATGAAATTCTTGCAACACCTTAATTCTATTTCAGTACTAAGTTTCTGTAGAACTAAGCATGCATCGTGTGTTTGATAAAAGAGTGTAAAATCCCTAGAGGGTCACTCTTTCCGTTCCTGTAGGGAAGTAGAACAGTGATCTGTTGTTAAACCAATTGACGGCACAAAGTAGTGGGGGATATGAAGAAAAACATAGAAGCTTGCTATCAGTATTCTTTTCCCCAATCATAGAGGCATTTTGCATATTGAAAGTGCATGGTCCGTGAAGGGGTTCGAGCCGTGGAGCAATGGTAAAGTTGTCTCCGTGTGACCTACAGGTCACGGTTTCGAGCCGTGGAAGCAGCCACTAATGCTTGCATTAGGTTAGGTTGTCTACATCACACCCTTTAGGTGCGGCCTTCCCCTGATCCTGCGTGAATACATAATACTTTGTGCGCCGGGCTACCTTTTTAAAGTGCATGGTCCGTGGCATATTTTCCTTATCCTTGTTCGTGTTCTTGCCAGTCATCTATATCTGTACCATTCACTTTCTGCTGTTTAGACTATTTATTCCTTTTAATAATCATCAATCCTGTACTGTCATAAATTAGTTTGTTAAGCAACTCAACGAGTTTAAACATTTACAGGACTTGCTTGGAATTGGAGAATATCGACCTGGTGTGAGCCAGAGTACTAACCGGTAGAACAATCAAACTGTAATGTACTCCATACCTGAGTCATTTGTAGTTCCATTAACCAAGAAAAGAATACCCATTATAACAAGTTTCCTCCTAACAAAAGGTTCACTCAACCTCAAACATGATATTGGATAATATGAAAAACCATGGAAACAAGTACAGAAAGAAGTTGTATGCACTAGTAGTACACGCCTAGTGTGCTTGTAAGTTGTAACATCTAAAGCCAATCCTGTACTTTTACTTGTTATATTTTTTCCCACTTTATTCTCTCCTTAAAGTGACACCAACTTTCGATCTTGGTGACCCCTTGTGTAATAATACACCAGGCAGCGGCATGGGCTGATAATACTATTGCTATACTTTTCCAAGCTAAGTTTGATAATATGAAATGACATTTCTGTTTGGCATTTTATACCATAGATTGACAGTTAGCTTGTCTTCATCATCTACTAGCAGATGAGCTTGCCATACCTTTTGACCCAAAATGTCATTTTTTGTTTCTTTAGCGGCAATGTGAAAATGGGCAAAAAGGACATAATAGCACTATAAGTAGAATATTTTTAATATCTGACACACCGACACTAGCTCTGTTAAATTAGATATATATTTCGAGTATTGTGTATATTATTGAGGTGGTGATACTTCTATTAATGATCTCCGTTGACATCGCCGTTCTTGAAGAATGTGATCTATGATCCACAGTAGCTTCTTAAAAAATGAAAAGTCTGTCAAGGAAGTTTAGATACACGTGTATGTATATAGACTTCTTTTGTATTTTCTTCTTATTAAATTACTTAACCATGTAAATTGATTTAATTTAGTATAAATATCTGGTGTGGGTAAATTTTTACTGTTTCACTCAAGGCCTAGTTAGTCCCATTTGTATTGGTATTATGTTATATTCATATGATCGAGTATGTCAGTTCATTAATTTCTCAATTGGATGTGTATGTCTTGGCTTTCTGGAGTTAATTCAATTCATGGAAATTTTACCTCTAGCAAAGATATACATCACATTTATTATAAATCAAAATTATTTTAAAATATTAATTTTTTTAGCTACCTTTTATATTTTATAGCAAAATAAGTATTTGTGGTATATACTACCATTTGAGGCAATTCATTCTGTTTAAAGCTAAATGTTTCAAGTAAAAGTTTTTAATAATGGTTTTGACTGTTCCCCAACACCTACCCATTTACAGTTTTCCCCCCTTTCTCTTTTCATATGATTGACAATTATTTTCTTGGATGCTTTACTTTGACCTCATATTATGCAAAAATCCAGTTCAAACCACAAGCTCTTTATTTCTTTTCCATTTACCTGTCGCCCTTAAACTCACTTTTAATATAATGAATACAAATTTTAATTCTCACTTCAATAACTGTGTGAACTTTGACCATGTGAGTTTAGCAAAGCATAGTTACTTAGTCTTAAATTGGGGTAAACAGGGCTGTTATGACTTGTAAGGATTTTGTAATTATGATGACACTACATGGTTTAATAATGATTGTTGGATTCCACCAAGAAGTTTCATAAAAATAGAAAGGGAATGCAACAATTTGAAATCTATAATAATAAGGTGTAACTATATTGCACTAACACCATCGAGGAGTGTGATGAGATAGATAAATTAAAATTTTTGTGTCCAAGCACTAGAAATGAAGAAAGCGTTTCCCCTATAATGAGCCCTATGCTATGCAAATTAAATTTAGTCAGGTCCGTGTATTTTTAGAAATGGAATAGTTAAAAAAATTATATTGCACTAACCATGGCCCTCAGACCTATAAAACAGGGTGTGAAGGTCGAAGACCAAGTTACTTTTCTTTCGAATATATATATATATATAATACTATACTACCATAAGTTCCATTTCCAGCACATTCTTATAATTCTTGTCCTTTTACTTTTTTTCTCTCGTCCAGAGAAAGAGAGGATGTAAAGTTGTAAACAGGTGCAGATGACAGTTAATTCTTTCTCTCAAATGACCTCACTCTCACTGTCCCCTTCTCATCAATTTTAGTCTTTAAAGCCATCAGTCTCTTCCAACCAGTAGTCAAGTTAATCTATGGCTCAACAGGTACACTTTTGTCCTCCATNCCCCCCCCCCCCCTCCTTTTTTTTTTCTTCCTATTACATTAGGAAAGGGAGACCGTGAGAATCGAACTGACACCTATTATACACATTACTCTCACAAATACTACTAGACTTAACTCGTACGCAGTGGTTTCCTTGTCTTAAGTCTCATTAGCATCAAAATGGGACTCCTTAACATTTTTCTGCTTTTATATTTGAGCTCACCTCTGGCCGGATTTCACGGGTTCAAGCAGTGGAAACAGCCCCTTGCAGAAATGCAGGGTAAGATTGTGTACAATAGACCCTTATGGTTCGATCCTTCTCTGGACCCCGCGCATAGCGAGAGCTTAGTGTACCGGAGCTGACCTTTTTTTATTTTTGTTTATTGAATATGGTATTATCTTGTAGATTTGATTCTTGTGTTTTTTGCTGTTACCTTTTATTTTGGAAGTTAAAAATTTTGATTCTGCAGGAAGAAGGGTGGCCACTTGGACTGCAGCCATTGAATGTGAGAGCTGGGCAAGTCAGAAACCGTGGATTTAATGGATCACTTTCATTCAATACTTTGATCACTGGTTCTCCTTCCTCTTCCACTGATTCTTCTTCCGATCTTGATACTGAGGTCTGTATTTTTTTTCACATAAATTTAGCTCCTTTCTTATAAAGAATATTCTCTACATCCAAAATTAGAAAATAGGAGGTGCAAATATTGGTGTTGAAGAGATTGGTTGGTTGAGGATATAATCGGTGACGGAGTCAGAATATTTATTTAGGGACGCTATATGCATATACTACATATACATAATAAAAGTTTGACTTTGTATGTATAGTACTATCATTTTCCGGCGAAGAAGGTACAGATGAATCCCCTTGTGCTCCCTTGCTCCGCCCCTTAATACATCAATAATGGTGCAAAGAGAAATATATTTAAATTTTCCATTGGCTGTTTTTCTTTTCTTTTATTTAATCATCCAAATATCAGAAATTTACTAGTCTAATTAATTTGAATGTTCGTCAAATAGGACTATTAATATAGAAAAGGTAAAAGCATTTGATACTAAATATTTACTCTCTCCATTTCAATTTATGTGAACCTATTTGACTGAGTAAGAAGTTTAAGAAAAAATAAAGATTTTTCAAATTTGTGGTCCTAAACAAGTCAAAAAAGAGCCCAGAGTATTTGTGTAGTTATAAAAGCTTCTCATTAAGAGTAAAATTGTAAGTTTAAGTTAAATTATTACTAAATTTAAAAATGAATCATTCTTTTTTGAATGAATCAAAAAGGAAATAGATTCACATAAACTGGAACAGAAATAGTATCTATTTTTAAGGCTCAAACTTACATTTTTTAATTAAGGATAGAACTATCTCATTCATTTATTACACTTTTGGTGTATTGATTTTTTCTGTATGCATGCAGCATCTTCCAGGGGCGTATCTAAGTTTTAGCGTATGAGTTCACGTGAATTCATACTTCTCTCCCTAAATTATGTATAATAATATTATATTTTCTAAAAATTATTTAATTATATGTGCGTGACCCATACTCAAAGACTCATATGGTGCAGTAATCATTGGGTGCACCTCTACGAGTGAAATTGGTAGTTCAAATTCCATTCCGTACGGTTTTGTTTTCGGCATGGAGTATAGATATATACGTGAAATCACTAAAATTTTAAAATGAATATAATTTTGAGCTTATAATTTCAAAAGTGTAGCGGGTACATGGTAGATACTAAAGTTAAACTCATCAAATATAAATTCCAAATCAACATCTTCACAATAATAGTATATCCATTCTCTTAAAATTCTGAATCCGCCTATGATATATATATTTTGGTATAATGTCTTTTTCTTGCATCACTATGGGGTCAGTGTCTTATCAAAAGTGGGAGGGAGAAAGCACTTTACTCTTTACACATGGCTTTTCAATTATTATGTTTCCCAGTCTGACTCAGGTTTAGAAAAAAAAAGTTTCTTCTAGTAATAATTTAAACAAAACATATCTCTTTCTTTTCTTTAATATAGATGAATTTTATAATCAAGTAATGGACTAACCATAAAGTCAATATTCTATAATCGAATAAAACTTTGCATGGTTGAGTATGGTTGCTTTGAGCCGAGGGTTTATAAGAAACTAACAATTTATGTACACAAGATAATGGTAAGATCGTGCACTCTTTACTCTTTTCAGACCCCAATTATGAGATTACACTGGACATGTTATTATTATTGTTTTTGAATAATTTTTTTTTTTGTTGGTTGTTGCAGTCTACTGCTTCTTTCTTTCATGACAAGAGCATAACTCTAGGGAGTCTCATAGGAATTACAAGCATATTAGAGCTTTCAAGAAGATCAACAAGAAGAAGAAGAGTAGTAGTTGAACCCATATTAAGGGACAAGAAGAAGAGTAATAACAACAAATCAAGAACTTGGTTATTCTCTCTTTGCTCAAAGATAAGTACTGATGCAGTGAACATAAATAACAATTCTACCCCATCTTTAGGCCATTTTCTTGAAGCAGAAAGAAGAGCTTCTGCTTCCAATAATGCTTATGGACATGATGATTTCAATCATATATCAGATTCAAATATGAATAATTCATTGTTCATTGATGGCCAAATTGCTCCTCCTGATGGGTCAAGAAAAGGGTTATTTGAGCAAGATGAAAATGGTCATGGAAGTCCTATAATATTCTCATGCTTATGTGGGCACTTAGTTCATTAATTTTACTGATTTCAATCATTTTTTTTAAAAATGTTGTTGAAAAAGGAACATTTGGTTTAATGGGTAGAGGATTGTTTATTTTGATTCACGAGGGGGTGATGAAATCTTGATTCTTGAACATTTATAATTGTCACTGGAACTACTAAATTAATTTTTATTCAACATCTTGTGGTTCAACATTAAAGACCACATTTCCAAGTTTCAGCGTTGTAATTCTTGTATACTTTTTTGATTTAGGCTACCGCGCAACAAGTGCGCCCATTTTAGAAAAACAAGAATTAATTAATTACCTTTTTAAAATCTACATTTGCTCAAAATAAACTGATATGTACAATTATCTAAAGAGTCCAAGGAGTGATATATAAAAAGTAGTTTAGTTAAATAACTCTTATGTTTAATGATACTGCATGATTTTCTTAATTGGTACGCCAAAACATTAAAGGATAAATTAAAAGGGTAAAGGGGATAAGAAGCACCACAAAAGTTATAGTACTTTAGTACTTTGATTGAGTACTAGATACTAGTTTTCTGTGAATCATACATAATGAACTTTATACTATCTGATATTTGAATTGTAGTTGGTTTACTGTTCTAGTAAAATATTGGTTTTAATAGGAATAAAAATTCATTTGGTTTTGTAATTTATATCTTGTATAATTAATTCTTGTATAAATTAACATATAAAAGAATCATTTGGTTCGAACACAAGTTATACCAACATTATAACGTAGTAGTAATTAGTAATACATGAATTAATATTGTAGAGAACCATATTTAGTCGGGTCTTTGGTTCATTGCACTAAAATTGAATATACAAAATATTATTATTTATTTTTTAAGCAAAAAGTAACAAATAATTATACCCTTAGACGCATAACCTCCATAAGCTTTTCTAAGAAAAACACAAGGGTAGTTTTGTCCTTTGGATACATTATCATGTAGAAGTTATCCCATGTTGATAGTGGTATAAAGTTATACCAAATTAGTGTTTAATTAGCTATACATTAAAAGAAAGTATAAAATAAGCATAGAAATAACTATTACAACTCCCTCAGAATTATTTCTTTCTATACGTCAAACCAAACATGCTCAATGGATGTATTTCTTTGTACCTGCTACAAAATGGAAAAAAAAATACATATATTACTAAGGATAAAATTATTGTTTAACACGTAATTAAGACTTTTCAATTTTACTAAGTTTAAATTTAAATTTAAATTTTCCCCATATGTCTTATTTTTAGTATAAAGAACCAAAAAAAAGGCAGCCTAGTGCACTAAGATCTCGCTATGCACGTGGTTCGGAAAAGAGTCGGACTACAATGGTCTATTGTAAGCAGCCTTATGAATGACCGGGCCGGTCGTTTCGAAAGCTGTAGCCCCGTTCTCCCATTTTTTGCTTATTTTGTGCTTTACTATTATTTTATGACTTACCGGGATAGTTGGTACGGGTCCAGAAGAATTTCAGAATGAATTGAGACACCTAGTCTCATAATGGAAAGCTTAAATTGGAAAAGTTGACTGGATATTGACTTATGTGTAAACCGCCAAGATCCAATTTCTCCTATAGGCCGTGATGGCGTCCAACGCTACCGCTAGGCAAGTCAACAATGAACTAACTCTGTGATCTTTTCTTTTAGAAATTTGAAATAGTTGATTTTTAATTATTCTGAAATCAAGAAATGAAAAGTTAGTAAAATGAGAAAGTAAACAATTTTAAAAGCAATAGGATGAAGTAATCACTCAAAAATCAACAAGTGTCTACTAGCATAAATCTCCAAAACCTGGTGTCACAAGTGTATGAGCTACTAATAGAATATACAAAAGAGTACTACACTACTGTCTGAAATGAAATAGACAGAAAATAAAGCAAAAGAAAGACTTCGATTGCTGCAGAACAGGCTCGGAAGGCAGCTCACCGCTAAGTCTCGCAGTAATCAAGGATGCGCGTCAGACTGATATCCAGATGCACCTACCTCAGATCCTGCACGATTTGTGCAGAAGTGTAGCGTGAGTACATAAACAACATGTACCCAGTAAGTATCCAGTCTAACCTCGAAGAAGTAGTGATGAGGAGTCGACTCCGACACTTACTATGGGCTAACAATAAAATAATAGAATTATAACTAAGCATGGACTATATAAATACAACTGAAAAATGCAATAACAAGAATAAATGAACAATTCTTTCACTAATAGTAAGTCCCAATTAATTTTCATCATTTAACAAATTAATCTCTCAAGCCAATGAAACAATATCAATTACAGTTGGGCTTCAAGAATTATTACGCACAAATTATGCCGAGGTCGTACAGCCCGATCCAACGTACAAACATATAAATTGTGCATTGCCGAGGGTCGAACGACACGAACCATAGATGCATCTATTCTATTACCGAGGTGTTCGGCCCGCTCCACAAGAAGAGAAAGTACTTTACAAATAACCGATTCAAAGATTATTAAGAGGTTAATATTCAAGGAAACATCAATTCTCATTAACAGTCAAGTAACCCGTGCAAAACTTAAGCAAATCAAATTCAACCTTTTACAATTCCTTTATCAAGTTCCGCCACCACCAATAATGCTGCCTCAGATTGCGATACATCTTCGTGGCACCTGGATGAATAGAATACCGAGAAGTGTGTGCCTCCTCTAGAATATTCTCCCTCAAGCCATCAACATTAGGAACACATATACGACCCTGGAGTCACAGAACACCATCCTCGCCAATAGTAACCTCCTTGGAACCACCCTGTAGCACCGTCTCTCTGAGAACCAACAAGTGCGGATCATCATACTGCCTAGCCTTGATGTTCTCCAATAGTGAAGGCTGGGCAACAACGCATGCAAGAACTTGACTAGGCTATGAATGTCCAACCTCACTAATCTATTACCCAAGGACTGAATGTCCAAAGTTAATGGCCTCCCTTCTGTTGAAATGAATGCCAAGCTACCCATACACTCCGCCTCTCTGCTCAAGGCATCCACAACTACATTCGCCTTGCCCGGATGATAAAGAATAGTAATATCATAGTCCTATAGTAACTCAATCCACCTGCCCTGCCTCAAATTGAGATCCTTTTGCTTGAACAAATGCTACAAGCTACGATGATCAGTGTAAACCTCACAGGACACCCCATAAATATAATGCCTCCAGATCTTAAGAGCATGAATGATAGCGGCCAACTCCAAATCGTGTACAAGATAATTCTTTTCATGGGGATTCAACTGACGTGAAGAATATGCAATAACTCGCCCCTCCTTCATCAATACACAACCCAAACCAATGCATGAAGCATTACAATATACAATATACATCCCCGAACCGGAAGAAAACACTAGAACCAGTGTCGTAGTCAAAGCTGTCTTGAGCTTCTGGAAGCTCGCCTCAAAATCATCGGACCAACGGAATGGATCACCCTTCTGTATCAATCTAGTCAAAGGTGCTGCAATAGATGAGAAGCCCTCCATAAACCGATGATAATAACCTGCTAACCCCAAGAAGCTGTTGATCTCAGTCGCCGTAGTAGGACGAGGCCAACTCTAAACTGCCACAATCTTCTTGGGATCCACCTTAATACCTTCGACTGATACAACATGCCTCAAGAATGCTAAAAAATCTAGCCAAAACTCACACTTGGAGAACTTAGCATATATCTTCTATTCCCGCAAGGTCTGAAGCACCCCTCTCAAATGGTGCTCGTGCTCCTCCATGCTGTGCGAGTAGATCAAAATGTCATCAATGAATACAATGACGAACAAATCAATATATGTCCTGAACACCCTATTCATCAAATTCATAAACGCTGCTGGGGCGTTAGTCAGGCCGAAGGACATCACTAGAAACTCATAATGGCCATATCTAGTCCCAAAAATGTAAAGACCCGTAAAATTTCAAGTCTAAAAACAATGCTCGAATGGGTCCCCATGTGGTTATAACTGTAGAAATTCTTAAAACGGATCCTTGTGGAGTAAAAAGTACCCCGGGACTTAAAAGATAAAATTCTCCAGAATTGCGCGGGTCTGCGGTCCACTATGTGATCGCAGATCAGGTATGCAGACCGCATAGTGGTCACATACCTGGACAGTTGTTGTCTTTTGAGGACAACTATGCGGCCCATAATACGATCGTATTTCACGAATGCGGGCCGCATAGTTGTCGCATACTTGCACCTTTAGTTTTGCGGAGGGAGTTATGCGACGCACTATGCGATCGCATAACATGTATGCAGACCGCATAGTGGTCGTATACCTGGGCAGTCTGCTTTCTTTTTTGGCCCATCTGAAGGCCATTTATGCGAACCGCATGATAGGAATGCGATCACATTCATGACCGCATACCTGCTTCGTGTCTTCTAATTTCTAATTTGAAGACCCGACCCCCGGTTTAATAAAAGACCCATCCCCTTCATTTTTAAAGACTATCTAATCAAAATCGAGAGAAGTGAGAGTGGGTTCTAGTGAGAGAAGTCCTCATCTTCCCCAAATTGGTCCTCCATCTCTACTCAGTCCTGGAATTATCGAGTAATCTTCATCTTCTTCACCATAAGAGGTAAGTCTTCACCCCATTTCCCCAAATTCTCAGATTTTAGTTAGAATAGAACACACATATATTGGTTATTGAAGAGGAAAGTTAAGACCTTGCATGCATGTGAATAATCTTCTATAATCTAGCAAAGGGAAGTAGGTCAGGGTGACCTTTCACTAAAAAAGGGCTAGTTAATCTAAAGGACCACATAGTATTTGATAAAATGCCCAAATGAGTTCAAGGTTCCTAACTCTAAGTTTGAATGTGTCACATTGTAAATTAGATTGAAGGCGTTAGAAGGTACGGTGATTTGGGATAGAAATTAAAGGGAACTTCCAACTCGAGGTATGTATGGCTAACTTTAATCCTCGTAGAGTCACCTTGTTGGTGTCCGAGCATTCAGTATGAGTTTCTGGCTTATGCATATGTGAATTGATTGTTCTAATGTGTTGAGGCGTAAGATTCTATTCTCTGATTGTCCTAGTTGATTACCATGCCACCATGCTATATGAGATTGTGAAAAGGTGATTCTTTGTGCTTATTCTATCATGTGCAAAGCTCGTTAAATGTTGTATACATCGGTATGAGAGGATGTGCTTCAAAACGAAAGAAATGATAACGAATCAAATTATTGAATGTATCTAAGTGCTAAATGTTGTGTAGCAAGTAATGGGAAGGAAATGTGGATTTATCTAATTGAACTATATGTTGATGGTATGCTGTATATGACTCACTGTTTGGTAAAGATTACTATGGCCTTGATTTCACATGGTTATTTGGCTGTTACGAATGTATATTCTTGATGATGAAAATCCTTGTGATTTAATTGATTGGTTGATGTTGCTATAAAATATGATTGTAAGGTGGGATCGGGTTGCACGCCGCAACAGAAATAATAAGGGTGTAATGTGATTGTAAGGTGGGATCGGGTTGCACGCCGAAATAGAAATAATAACGGTGTAATGTGATTGTAAGGTGGGATCGGGTTGCACGCTGCAACAGAAATAATAAGGGTGTAATATGATTGTAAGGTGGGATCGGGTTGCACGCCGCAACAACAGAAATGAGGGTGGAATGTGAATTGTACGGTGGGATCGGGTTGCACGCTGCAACAGAAGTAATAAGGGTGTAATATGATTGTAAGGTGGGATCGGGTTGCGCGCAACAACAAGAGAACGATTGAAATAAGAAACTATGGAACTCTCATTTGTGTTTTCTGTATCCCGATGCAGTATTTGTTTGGTTTCTTTGACTGCCTCCTATTTGTGTATTGTTTGATTTTACTTAGAGTAAAGCTTGTTCATACATACTAGTACTATTCCATGGTACTAACGTCCCTTTTGCCGGGGGTGCTACATCTTTTATATGGATGTAGGTGGTTCTATACCAGGTAGCTCGGTCCACCGATAGTGGTGCCTTCCTTTCATCTCCTCAGCAGTTTTGGTGAGCCCCACTTCCTTTCGGGGTCGTGTGTAGTCTATGCCATCTTCTTTTGCATATTCTGTTCTGTTAAGGTATAGCCGGGGCCTTGTTGCCGGCAAGTTTATATACTCTTCTCCGTATCTTTAGAGGCTCTGTAGACATTATATGGGTCATATATATGTATTTGGGGTAGTTATCGTACCCGTTTGTAATTACGATCCCGTATCGAGAGTGTTGTATTTTAGAATGTATGTTTTGGGAATATTAAATGTTGAAAATGTTAAAAGAGGAAATTTGACTTATGTTTTAAACGCATGCTTTGATTCTATTTTGCTGTTTTACTTATAAATGTACATTATGAACAGGGGGAAATGCGTTGGGTAGGAAAAGCGATCCAGGTCCGCTTGATCGGGTTCATCCGGTTAGGCGCCGGTCTCGTTCCTCGATTTTGGGGCGTGACAAACTTGGTATCAGAGCCTCAGGTTTTAAAGAGTGTCCTAGGATGTCTCGGAGCCGTGTCTAGTAGAGCCCTTCTTATCGGTGTGTTGTGGACCACATCTATAATTAAGGAGCTGCATGGACATTTAGGAAAGTACCCTTTTATTGCTATTCTATATCGTGCGATATGGTGAAAGGTGAGGTTGTCTACCTCTAACTCGTGCATTGTTCCAATTTTTAGTAAATGGCACCCAAGAAGAGAGCTCGACTCGGCCTAGAGGCCAATGCCACTCCAGGAGTGGTCATAAATTCTCCAGCTGATGGTGCGGGTGCGAGGTTCCCCAGCCACAAATCAGCCTGACTCATCCACTCCAGGCCAGACTATTCCTATTCCTACTCCAGTAGAGGGTGCCGAAATCCCTCCCGCTGATATTCCTGACCCACCTCCAGCTCCAGCTTCCGGTCCCGGTAATTCTGATGGGGACCTCAGGGGAGATATCCAGATGTTGACCCAGTTAGTGGTCTCTCAGACCCAAATATCAAATGCTGCCCCTACGTCCTCTAGCGATCTAGGGGATTCTTCAGGTTCAGAGTCAACCAGTTTCTGCGGTTAGCCCCTCTAGAGTTCACAGACACCGACCCAGAGGCTGGTCCTCAGGGGTTCATTGATGAGATGTGCAAGACCCTCCGAGTTATGAGGGCTACTGAGATAGAAGGGGTTGAGCTGGCTTCCTATCGTCTGAAGGGAGAGGCATATTCATGGTTCGAGATGTGGGAGAGTTCCCGTGGAGAGGGGAGCCCTCCGGCGAGGTGGGATGAGTTTGTGGATGCCTTTATGGGTCATTTCTTGCCTGCCGAGATTATGGCAGCCCGTGCTACAGAGTTTGAGGTCCTTAAGCAGGGCAACATGAGTGTGTGGGAGTATCATATGGAGTTCGTGCACTTGTCCAAATATGTTGTTCACATGGTGTCTACTGTGGAGGCTAGAGTTCATCGGTTTGTTCAGGGCCTTGGTCCCTTGGTTATTAATGAAGCTGCTACAACTGCTCTTTATTCAGATATGAACTACAGGAAGATTGTGGGATTTGCCCAGGCTACGGAGGCTCAAAAATTAAAGATAATAATGGAGAGGGAGAGTAGTAGTAGGTCCCGGTCAGCGGACAACCCTGGGAGTTCAGTTGAAGGAGGGAGATCAGCCTTTGGGAGAGGGTCATCAGGGCCATCTCAGTCCTATGCTCAGTCCTCAGCCAGTGCGCCGCCATCAGGGCACAATTATCAGCAGGGAGGTCGCATTGGACCAGGTTCAGACAGCAGGAGGTTCCATCAGTCGGGTCGTTCAGGTGGGAGGTTCCAGCAGCAGCGGAGGGCCCCATGCCCTAAGTTCAGGAGGTTTCATTCTGAGCCCTGTTACTTGGACATACCTGTATGCTATAGGTGTGGAGTGAGAGTCCATGTTCAGCGAGACTTTCGTACACCCAGACAGGGCACGGGTAGGGGCACTGCTCAACCATCCAGTTCTACAACCGCTACATCTTCAACACACCCTCCATCCCGCGGCCCTCCAGCTCCAGCAGGGCACGTTGCAGCTAGGGGTAGAGCACGGGGTCAAGGGGGGCCCAGTCGGTTCTATGATTTGAGTGGTCGCCAGAGTGCGGAGGCTTCTCCAGATGTTGTCACAGGTATTCTGATTGTTTAGTCACATGATGTTTATGCTCTTATTGATCCTGGGTCTTCTTTGTCATATGTTACTCCATTTATTGCTTCAAGTTTTGGGATAGAACCCGAACAACTTCACGAGTCATTTTCTGTGTCGACTCCGGTTGGTGATTCTATTATGGCCTTGCGAGTCTATAGGAATTGTGTTGTCACAGTGCGTGGTCGGGATACCACGACTGATCTTATTGAGTTAGAAATGGTAGATTTTGATGTAATTATGGGGATGTATTGGCTCTTTTCGTGCTTTGCTAAACTCAACTGCCGAACTAGAATTATGAGGCTCGAGTTTCCTAATGAACCAGTTATCGAGTGGGAGAGGAATAATGTTGTTCCAAGAGGTAGGTTTATTTCCTACCTTAAGGCCTCAAAGGTGATCAGAAAAGGGTGCATCTACCATTTGGCCCGGGTTGCGGACACCATTTCATAGGTGCCTGCTCCCAAATCTGTGCCTGTTGTGAATGAATTTCTTGAAGTATTTCCGGACGAGCTTCCTAGGATTCCACCAGATAGAGAGATCGATTTCGGGATTGATGTATTGCCAGATACGCAGCCAATATCTATTCCACAGTACCGAATGGCGCCAACGGAATTGAGAGAGTTAAAAGAACAATTGAAAGATCTATTAGAAAAGGGTTTCATTCGGCCAAGTGTGTCGCCTTGGGGCGCACCGGTTCTTTTTGCCAGAAAGAAAGACGGATCGCTTCAGATGTGTATTTATTATCGGCAGCTCAACAAGGTCACAATAAAAAACAAATACCCATTGCCTCGGATAGATGATTTGTTCGGCCATTTGCAAGGTGATAAGTTCTTCTCAAAGATTGATTTGCGGTCCGATTATCACCAATTAAAGATCAGTGAGCAGGATATTCCTAAGATCATGCTAATCACCTCAAGGCAGTTCTGTAGACTCTTCATCAGCACCAGTTGTATGCAAAGTTTTCAAAATGTGAATTTTGGCTAGAATCAGTCACCTTTCTGGGCCATGTTGTTTCCAGGGAAGTGATTCGGGTTGATCCCCAAAAGATTGCAGCGGTAAAGAATTGGCCTAGACCAACGACCCCGATAAAGATTCGCAGTTTCTTGGGTTTGGATGGATACTATCGGAGGTTCGTGGAGGGATTCTTTACCCTCGCCTCCCCATTGACTAAGATGACGCATAAAGCGGTTAAGTTTCAGTGGTCCGATTCTTGCGAAAAGAGTTTTTAAGAATTGAAATCAAGATTGACTTCGGCGCCATTGTTGACCTTGCTAGAAGGTTCATAAGGGTTTGTAGTGTATTGTGATGCTTCAAGGGTTGGTTTGGGGTGTGTATTGATGCAATGTGGTAAGGTAATAGGATGTGCTTCTAGGAAGCTCAAGAATAACGAGAAGAATTACCCGACACATTATTTTGAGCTCGCGGCGGTTGTGTTTGCATTGAAGATCTGGCGGCATTATCTTTATGGGATCCATGTAGACGTGTTCACAGACCACAAGAGTCTTCAGTATTTATTCAAATAGAAGGAGTTGAACTTAAGGCAGCAGAGGTGGTTAGAATTGCTCAAGGATTATGATATGAATATTTTGTACCATCCAGGAAAGGCGAATGTGGTAGCCGACGCTCTTAGTCGGAAATCCATGGGTAGCTTGGCTCATTTGGAAGTAGGTCAGAGGCCTTTGGCTCGGAAGGTTTATCAGTTGGCCATTCTGGGGTATGTCTTTCGGCCTCAGATGTAGGGAATGTCGTGGTACGTAATGGAGCGAAGTCTTCGCTTGTAGAGAAAGTCAAGGGAAAGCAATTCAGGGATCCAGCTTTGGCACAGTTGAGAGAAGAAATTCTGAATCACAAGACTACATCATTTTCACTCGGCAATGATGACGGTGTTTTATGGTGCCAAGGGAGGTTATGTGTTCCGGATGTGGATGATCTTCGGGAGAGAGTTATGGCAGAGGCTCATAATTCCAGGTATTTTGTACACCCAGGATCTACGAAGATGTATCACGATCTCAAGGAGATATATTGGTGGAATGGTATGATGAGGGGATTGGCGGACTTTGTGGCTAGGTGTCCAAATTGTCAGCAAGTGAAGGCCGAGCATCAGAGGCCCGGTGGTTTGGCATAGCTTATGGAAATACCGACATGGAAATGGGAAATGATCAATATGGACTTTGTGGTGGGGTTACCTCGCACTCCGTGTAGGTTCGACTCAGTTTGGGTAATAGTGGATCGACTCACGAAGTCGGCGCATTTCTTGCCAGTCAAGTCCACCGACACTGCAGAACAGTACACTCAGTTGTATATCAAGGAAATAGTCAGGCTCCATGGCACTCCAGTATCTATTATCTCGGATTGAGGGCCCCAGTTCACATCTAAATTTTGGAAGAAATTTCAGCAAGGTTTGGGTACGCAGGTAAATCTCAACACAACTTTCCACCCGCAAACGGACGGTCAGGCAGAGCGTACCATTCAGATGCTTGAAGATATGTTACAGGCTTGTGTATTAGATTTCAAGGGTAGCTGGGATGATCACTTGCCGCTTATAGAATTTGCTTATAATAACAGTTTCCATGCTAGTATTCAGATGGCCCCATTTGAGGCATTGTAAGGAAGGAGGTGTAGGTCTCCGATTGGATGGTTTGAGGTTGGTGAGGCAGAACTTCTAGGACGGATCTTGTGCACCAAACTATGGAAAAGTTAGAGTCATTCAGAAGAGGATGAACACTGCTCAGAGTCGTCAGAAATCCTATGCGGACGTTCGTCGAAGAGATTTGGAGTTTCAAGTAGATGATTGGGTATTCTTGAAGGTGTCTCCCATGAAAGGAGTGATGCGGTTTGGGAAGAAAGGGAAATTGCGCCCAAGGCATTTCAGGCCATATAGGATTGGTCAAAGGATAGGGCAGGTGGCGTATAGACTGGAATACCCCCCTGAGGTGTCATTACTGCACCCGGTGTTTCATGTGTCCATGCTAAAGAAGGTAGTTGGAGATCCATCTGTCATCGTGCCGGTTGAGACCATTGAAATTAATGAAAAATTGTCATATGAAGAGGTCCGCTTGCTATTCTTGATAGGCAAGTTTGTAGGTTAAGAAACAAAGAGGTCGCTTCGGCCAAAGTATTATGGCGGAGTCAACAAGTCGAAGAAGCCACGTGGGAAGCGGAAAATGAAATGAAAGAGAAATATCCCCACTTGTTTGAATAAGTACGGTAGTGGTTTTGAAAGTTGTCATCTTTAAGAAATTACATTGATGTCAAGTTTTGTGAAAGAACACTCCACTCCCCTAATTACCCTACTATTGTGACTTCTCAAACTTTGTGCCATAAATGTATATGTTGTTGTGATTAGTTGGATCATGTGCAACTCCTTGAAATAGCTGAATTATGTGAAACTCATTGTAATAGCTGAATTATGTGCAACTCATTGTAATAGCTAAATTATGTGCAACTCATTGTAATAGTTGAATTATGTGCAAAATTGTGGAGTTAACTGAACTATGTGTGGCTTGTGGAAGTAATTGAATTATATGGAACTTTTTGAAATGATCGGATTATGTGAAAGTTGATAGAGTAACTGAAAATGTGTGGAATTGGTTAAAATGTGTTTCGGGGGCTCTATAACAAGTAGATAGGCCTAATTACAAAGGAAATTCTGGAAAAATTTTCAGGAAATATCGGAGTTAGTAAATATTTGGGGGTTGGCATGTTTTGTGTTCTCTTAACTAAGTGATTCCCTGATCCTCATTCGAGGATGAATGATTCTAAGTGGGGGAGATGTAAAGACCCGTAAAATTTCAAGTCTAAAAACAATGCCCGAATGGGTCCTCATGTGGTTATAACTGTAGAAATTCTTAAAACGGACCCTTGTGGAGTAAAAAGTACCCCGGGACTTAAAAGATAAAATATTCCAGTATTGCGCGGGTCTGTGGTCCACTATGAGATCGTAGATCAAGTATGCGGACCACATAGTGGTTGCATACCTGGACAACTGCTGTCCATTTTGAGGACAACTATGCGGCCCATAATGCGATCGCATTTCACTAATGCGGGCCGCATAGTTGTCGCATACTTGCACCTCTATTTTTGCGGAGGTAGTTATGCGACGCACTATGCGATCGCATAACAGGTATGCGAACCGCATAGTGGTCGCATACCTGGGCAGTCTGCTTTCCTTTTTGGCCCATCTAAAGGCCATTTATGCGACATGTATGCAAATGCATTGCGGTCGCATTCCTGACCGCATACCTCCTTTGGGGCTTCTAATTTCTAATTTTAAGACCCGACCCCCAGTTTAATAAAAACACCCTTCCCCTTCATTTTTAAAGACTATCTAATTAAAATAGAGAGAAGTGAGAGTGGGTTCTAGTGAGAGAAGTACTCATCTTCCCCAAATTGGTCCTCCATCTCTACTCAGGCCTGGAATCATCGAGTAATCTTCATCTTCTTCACCATAAGAGGTAAGTCTTCACCCCATTTCCCCAAATTCTCAGATTTTAGTTAGAATAGAACACACATAGATCTTGAAGAGGAAAGTTAAGACCTTGCATGCATGTGAATAATCTTCTATAATCTAGCAAAGAGAAGTACGCTAGGGAAACGTTTCACTAAAAAGGGGGCTAGTTAATATAAAGGACCAGATAGTATTTGATAAATGACCAAAAGGGGGCTCCGTAGACATTATGTGGGTCGTATATATGTATTTGGGGTAGTTGTCGTACTTGTTTGTAATCACAATCCCGTATCGGGAGTGTTGTATTTTAGAATGTATGTTTTGGGAAGATTAAATGTTGAAAATGTTAAAAGAGGAAATTTGACTTATGTTATAACCACATGCTTTGATTTTATTTTCCTCATGACTGGGTTCATCCAGTTAGGCGCCGGTCTCATCCCTCGATTTTGGGGCGTGACAAAAAGCAATCATCAGAACATCCGAATCCTGAATCTTCAACTGATGGTACCCTGATCTCAAGTCGATCTTAGAGAATACCCTATCACCATGAAACTGGTCAAACAAATCATCAATCCGCGGCAACGGGTACTTGTTCTTAATGGTAACTTTGTTCAACTGACGGTAATTAATGCACATCCGCATAGTCCCATCTTTCTTCTTCACAAATAACATTGGTGCACCCCAAGGTGATACACTCGGCCCGATGAACCTCTTTGCTAGCAACTCCTCAAGATGTTCCTTCAACTCCTTCAACTCTTTCGGAGCCATACAGTACGGTGGGATTGATATAGGCTAGGTACCTAGAGCCAAACTGATTTGCGAGGCAAAGGCGTATTGGAGTAGGGATTTTTCTCGAATTGAGGTAAGTAAGAGTTCTAAATCTGGTTCTGAGGGTAAGAAACCCCGGATTATATGTTATGTGATTGGTTTGGAGGTGATGCACATGCTAGGTGACGGGCATGTGGGCGTGTACTGTAGGTATTGGGAATTGGTCCATTCCATGGAAATTGTGAAGTTGAATAACTTATTGCTAGCTATATATTCTCCATGTGTTATAGAAATTTAATTGCAGTTCATGTTAGAAATCATGTTTAGGCTATGTGTTTATACTGTTGGAACCCACAGAGGCCGTGTATATGTTAAATTACCTGTTATTTGTTATTTGAACTCAATCTCAGATTCTTCTTGTATATTATATCTCAGTCTCTATTATTCTTTGTTGATACATCATGTTATTGTTGTTTGGGCTGATTTTCATGACTTTTGAGATCCCGAGAGATTGGAGAAGTTGGTGACTAAGTTAGGGCTTAAGTGCCGAGTTGTGAGCGATATGTATTTATGTGGATCGGGTTGCACGCTGCAATGAGCCTCAGGGCTGTATATATATGGATCAGGTTGCACGCCGCAACGAGCCTTAGGGCTGTATATGTGTGGATCAGGTTGCACGCCGCAATGAGACTTATGGTTGTTTATATATTGATGGGATCGGGCTCCATGCCGCAGTGATATAGAGCATGGGAAGAAGGAGTCCTTTCGGAGTCTGTACTCCCCAGTGAGCGCAAATACCTATTGAGTATGAGCTTTGAGTGGCGAGTGGCGAGTGTTGAGATATTGAGAAAGATTTAGTGATTGTTTCTCTGATAGGATGCTCTTGATGTCATTATTGTTTCACTTAGCTGCCACATATCACTGTTTGGAAGTTTTCCGAAAGATGTTATATAATGTTTTATTCGAATTTGATATGAGATAGCTGGTTTGGCCTAGATTGACGAAATTGGAAGCATGCCTATTTTTCCTATGTTGAAAATTTCTGAAATTGGAACTGTAACTGTGTAGCTCGTCACTATCTTTCAGTTCTTTATTTAGTATTGTTACTTAATGAGTTAGTTGTACTCACGTTACACCCTGCACTTTGTGTGCAGATCCAGGTGTTTCCGGATATGGTGGGTGTTGATACCTTGTGCAGCTGATCTTTGAAGACTTCGAGGTAGCTGCCCGGTGTTCACAACCCTTGTTTTATCCTTATCTATCCTTTATTTTCATTGTTTCTAGTTTCAGACTATGTTGTATAGTGTATTCCAGACTTGTGACACATAGATTCTCATGTACTCCGTGACACCCCGATTTGGGAGTTTTTCGCGTTGTGTTTGGATCTTTTATCTTGTTTATGAGAAATTGATATTTAAACTGCATTAAGAATCTATTTTGTTAAAAGTGTTGGAGTTATTCTTAAATGTCAGCTTGCTTAGTACCGCGATAGGCACCATCACGACAGGTCTTACCTTGCATTTCTGCAAGAGGCTGTTTCCATGGCTTGAACTCGTGACCTTCTGTTCACATGACAACAACTTTACCTGTTACGCCAATGCTCACCTTCTAAAGAACCAAATATTATATATAATATAATCAATATATTACAAATTATTTCACAACTAATCCCTAAAGATAAGATGTTTTGAGTCTATCGGCACTATTTTTGGATACTATACACATCATTTTCACCCTTTGAATCTCCTGTCATCCCTTCAGCATCTTGTTCAGGCATGGGATAGATATCACCACCATTGAACAACTTATACAAATTATAATAGATTTAAAGTTTGAACCATAAAAGATGTTATTTGAACTACTGCACAATATTTTTACCAAACTTCATATCGGAAAAAATGAAAGAAGTAGAAGAAGAAGAAGAAGAAGAAGAAGAAGAAGAAAACGCCGTGTATTGGTGAAGAAGCTTATAAGAAGAATAGGATGATGAAAATATATGTAGTGTGCCAGTGATTTTTTTATGACTAGGTTTGTAACTTTTTTCTAAATTGTGGTTAATTTTAGAGACATGCCACAAAAGTGACTACTTGGTGTAAATAATCATGCAATACACTTTGAAAGCCACAACACTTCCATTAACTTTAAAAATATTAATGTAAATTAAGGTTGTCCGAGGGAACAGATCGGGACGGGACGAGATGAAATTATCGAAACGGGAAGGGACAAGACGGATTTTGACCGGGACGGTGATGGGACGGGCCTTAAAAGGGATGACCCGATAGCCTATCCCATTCCACTAACAAATGTGATGGGATGGGATAGGACGTGGTCCCTAAGTGGGCCTTTTTAAAAAAATCATTTAAATATTTAAGCATTAAATTTGGCAACGACTATTTCTTTATAGATAACAATGGTTATTTTTTTAAAGTTGACAATGACTAAGTTTCTAAAGTTTGCAACGTCTAGTTTTTTGACTTTTTAATAAACTTAAAACTTAATAAATTATAAATAAACTAATTAAAGAATTATAAAATATTATAACAAAATATTTTAGTAATTATAATAGACTTGTATTATATATCCCAAGCTATAAAGTAACTAAATAAGGAAATTCATAGATAAATTCAAGGCTAAAGCCTTTTACTTTTATTAATAGAAGTTTCAAATTTCATATAAAAATACAAGTATTTTGAAGAGCACCTAATCTACACAGTCACCTACTAGGAAGGTTCTATTTAAACTAGGACTCTTAGTAGTTAATTATAAATTATCATATTAATATTTATAAGCTCCTATATAGCTTCGTTGTAACTGGTCTATAATTTCTGTAGGGCATTGTTCTGGAATTGGCAATGTTGCTTGATGTTCCATGAGTTCCATGCTGTCATCGCTTCCAGTCCAAAGTATCTCATTGTATTCATCTTCTTCCCTAGTGGTTAATTTTTCAAAACCAAGAATTCTTCTTTCTGAATTAATCCAATCTATGAATAAGACAAAAATCTTTAGGTTGTCCTCTAGTGAATGTCCATGATCTCCGATTTGAAATCTTGCCGCGCTAAAGCACTCTCTAATGCTACTGTTGATGCTTGAATAGCCAGTATATCTCGGACCATTATTGAAAGTGTTGGAAATGCCTTACCACACTCCCTCAGCATGCCAAAAGTTGTTCGTTTCCGTCTTTAATACATTCTAATCCTTGATTAAGATAAGAATCGAGTTCATCATCAATAGAGGAATCAAGACCTATTATATCCTCCATACCTTCACATAGAACTTCTACTCTGGCCTTTGAAGTAGTAGGAGCAGTTTCGCCACTTGCTGTTGCCATAAATTTATAACTATCAAACATTGATCTAGCATAAATATATGCTAGCTTGGCAGTCTTTGAGAGATGAATTTTTAAATTCTCATAAATTTTACGAACAAGTCCTTTGCACCTTTTAATTTTAAAGATGGTTTAAGTAGAGTAATAATTAAATAAATTTTGGGAATATGGTGAAAAAATACTTTTTAAATTTTGCAGTCATTCCATTAAACGGTCGGTGCATAAGTTGGATTTCTTTTATACTTACCAAATACAACAGAAATTTCCCAAATATACCATAATATTTGTATAACTGTCACGACCCAAATTTTCCTCTGTTGGGTATCGTGATGGCACCTAGTCCTAGGGACTAGGTGAGCCTAACATTTCCACTTACGACAACAATAATAAAGGAATTATAACAGTCTCGATATAGACATCTTGACATAATTTACAATATTCCAAAACCCGATAAATACAAGTCATAAGCTCTACGAAATCTTTCTATCAAATTTAAATACAACTGTCTAGGAATAAGTAAGTACAGTTGAATAGAAATAAAACAGGAAGGTGACTTTGAAGCCTGCGAACGAAACAACAGGTTACCTTGAGTCTCCCCAGCAATGATCTTCCCAGCTAATAGCAACAATAACCTGGATCTGCACACAAAAATGTGCAAAAGTGTAGTATGAGCACACCACAACGGTGCCCAATAAGTATCAAGACTAACCTCAGTGAAGTAGTGACGAAGACTAGTCAAGACACCACCAGTCTAATAAGTAAAAAGGCATAAATGTATAAATGACCGAAACATAATATCTATCTAAAGATTTTTCAATATAATTAACGATACGATTGAATAATACAGAAGAAAATTCAATAATTACGACCAACGGACAACATAATAGAAATACGCAAAGAGAATGGAAAGAATGCAATCCAAATAACGGGAATCACAACCTAATAAAAGTACTAGCAACTCAGCACTGCATAAATTTATTCACGTCAGGCCTTAGCCAATAAACTCAATAAAACTGGTCAAACCTTCAAGTGAAAACCTTTAAATCGTGAGTTTATTTTGAAAACTTAAAGATATAATCATTTCGGAATAGAGAAATTTCTTCTTTGAAACATACTTTGTCTGAATGTATAATTATATATTTTTATAAAGAGAAATCTTTAAAATATAGTCTCTTCAAATATGTGGTGTTCAAATATACTTTTTCCAAATACTGCTCTTTCAAATATCATCAAAATACCTGACGTTCAAATATACTTTCCCAAATACTGCTCTTTCAAATATCATTTTTCTGCAAGACAAATACTTTTCAATATATATATATATATATATATATATATATATATATTCTTCGATCCAAATCTCTTCAATGATAAAACCACTGGAACTCAGTCCGCAACTCAGAATTTGTCATGCAATGCAGTATAGGGGGAAAGCTCCCGGAATCTCGTCCATAGTCCCAATTTAAATATGCGATGCAGTACATGGGGAAAGCTCCAGGATCTCTGTCCGTAGTCCTAATTTAAATATGTGATGCAGTACAAGGGAAAGCTCCCGGATCTTTGTCCGTAGTCCCAATTTAAATATGCAGTGAAGTACATGGGGAAATCTCCTGGATCTCTGTCCATAGTCCCAATTTAAATATGCAATGCAGCTACTGAGGAAAACAACCAGAATGCGACAGAAACAACATATATTGCCACAACTGGCTCAAAAGCAAACAAGACCGAATGCAAGGTACAATGAGCCAAAACAATACAAAGACTTAAATCACGAAAATTGTAAAAACTCACTCATAAGAAGTAACAACTGAAAGGAATGCCAAGCACAAAGAGAAGACATCATAACGAGGGGAAAACAAGACAAATATAGCAACGATTCTATATATTCAAGTTCGCAACCAAGAAACCAAATCATCCCGGCAAGGGAATCAGCTATAACCAATATCACTTAGACAATTAACTTCACCAAAAAACTCAGTTTGAACAAATGCTCAGTAAATAGGCAGCATCAAAGAATACCATCAACATGGGTGGTCATCAATTAAACCTAAGTAGTACTTAAGAGGAAAATCATTTAAATCGCAATGTACGACTCATGGGCATGTTTGACCAACATATAGATATTACAATTACTTGTTAGACATTTATAGGGCGAGGTTATACTAGTTTTAGTCACATAGGCAGTGTATGAACTGGCACAATAGGAATGTAGGAAGTGAAATTGCCCTAATAGTTCCGTAGCCTCTCGAAGATAAGTATAGACGTCTTCGTACCGATCCGCATGACTCCACCAAACTCGCTTATGACTCGTAGAACCTATGAACCTAGAGCTCTGATACCAACTTGTCACGACCCAAATTTCCCTCCGTTGGGTATCGTGATGGCACCTAGTCTTAGGGACTAGGTAAGCCTGACATTTCCACAGAACGACAACAATAGTAAAGGAATTATAACAGTCTCGATATAGACATCTTGACAGAGTTTATAATTTCCCAAAACCCGGTAAATACAAGTCATAAGCTCTACGAAATCCTTCTATCAAATCTACAACTGTCTAGGAATAAGTAAGTACAGTTGAATAGAAATAAAACAGGAAGGTGACTCCGAAGCCTGCGAACGCAGCAACAGGTTACCTTGAGTCTCCCCAGCAATGATATGCGCAGCTACTAGCAACAATAACCTGGATCTGCACACAAAAATGTGTAGAAGTGTAGTATGAGCACACCACAACAGTGCCCAGTAAGTATCAAGACTAACCTCGGTAAAGTAGTGATGAGGACTAGTCAAGACACCAGCGGTCTAATAAGTAAAAAGGCATAAATGTATAAATGACCGAAGCATAATATCTATCTAAAGATTTTTCAATATAATTAATGATACGATCGAATAATACGGAATAAAATTCAATAATTACGACCAACGGACATCATAATAGAAAAACGCAAAGAAGATGGAAAGAATGCAATCCAAATGACGGGAATCACAACCCAATAAAAGCACTAGCAACTCAGCACTGCATCAATTTATTCACGTCAGGCCTTAGCCAATAAACTCAATAAAACTGGTCAAACCTTCGAGTGAAAACCTTTAAACCGTGAGTTTATTTGGAAAACTTAAAGATATAAACATTTCGGAATAGAGAAATTTTTTCTTTGAAATATACTTTCTATGAATGTATATTTATATATTTTTATAAAGAGAAATCCTTAAAACATAGTCTCTTCAAATACGTGGTGTTCAAATATACTTTTCCAAA